>JAYKTE010241887.1:0-11944 GCA_036873565.1 Xipholeptos notoides | reverse complement strand
ATAGACTTTGATGGCTGTCAGTTTCTAAAGCTTTTGTTTTGATGATCATACAATCGAGACACTGATAGTCACCAAAGTCCATCAACTCAGTGTCTATGGTGCTCAACACTGATATTGAGCACTATAAATGTAGGCAACAATTTTTATTATATGTATATATATGTGTGTGAGAGAAAGAGAGAGAAAAAGTGTGTGTGTGTGTGTGTGTGTGTGCGTGTGTGTGTGTGTGTTTGATAATGTGTATACTAGTAGTGATGGGAAATCATCAATATAACTGACAATCATGAAAGGTTTTAGACTCTATACATACATTAATTTACACTAATATGTATGTATGTATATATATGTAGTGTTACAAACTTTGATATAAATACATATACACGTGCACATATGTATACACGTATACATTTGTGTTTGTGCCTGTCCGTGTGTGTTTGTGTGTGTGTGTGATGGTGCATTAATGTTTTGCTGGAAACTAATCAGTGGGTCACCATATTATGTATCTATTATAAGCACTAATGCTTTATATTCAAATTTGGGTTAAAGCTGGCGTTACTAATAGTTATATAAAGTTGACCTCCCTAAATTAGAAGACTAGCAAAGTATTTTCTTCCTGTCGTCTATTATAACTCTTCCAATTTTGATTTCTTCTGGCCTAAACTAAATATAGTAAATGGCTAAAATATAAAGAGAAAACCAAATCAATACTAACATAAAGTGAGTGCATTGTTGGGAAATTGTCTTTGCATAGCAAAAATTACGTTTCCTTGCTAAAAACCATTTCCCTGTAGTAATTCTTTGACAAAAATAAAAATGCAAATCTCAAATACATTCAGCTTCTAATTTATTGGGATCACTACTGAGAAAAATATTTGGCATGTATAAAAGAGGATATGCAATACAAAATGGCGGAAAACCACTTGATGCTTCCTCTTTTTATATCCAGGCATTTGCTTAAATGCTTGTGAAATTTCCGGTGAACAACTGCTCATTCCACATTTTATTTCTTCTTGATAAATTTCCAATGATTTATTTAAATTTATGCAAGACAATATTAAATATCTTTTGAAAGACTCAATTTCTGACAATGAGTTATATTTTAGTAATAGAATTCACAGATATTAATTTCCATGGAACACTCCCTTGAGAAATAGGCTCATTGCTAAGAGGTATGAAAGTTTAATAAACTTAAGTTTTTTAGATTATTAAAAAATGGGATATTTAAACCTTTTTTGCTAATTTCTTATTCATAAAAGATTTTGTCTGCATGGTAATGATTGTTTTCACGCATAGTAGTTATTTCTTGAGGGTTGTATTTTGGTGAATGGGGACAGCAATTCAAACTTGTGTAACTTACATTTGTGAAAACAATTTCGAGCACTTTTAATTCACCTATATCAAACACTATTGTTTTTTAATTCTAAATTAATTATCTATCTTATCTATTACTGGAATTTATCTAAGTTGTCTGATATAGTCTTCTATATCCTTTTTGCTAGTATGAATTTGGTAAATATTGAACATTTGGTTTAAGCAATTTAATCTTGATAGCCCTCAGAAGTGTTATGCTATAGGTCAATCCTTGTTTATTGCTGGGGTCAACTTATTTGGTAACTTTACTTCATCAGCCTCATCAGAGGCCCATTACTGGCTGAAGTAACAAAACATTTTTTATTAACTTCAACAGCATCCCACTAATAACTGGATTCAAAATGCTAACAATACTAAACATTCCATGCAACTCACCTATGTTGCACACATCTCAAAAATCCCTCAAGAAAATTCTGATTCTCTGTCAAAAAATGTAATTCTTTTACTAGTTACTGGTACATCACTACACATAGTTTTAACAACTAATTTATAAAAGGCTCGATATAAACGGAAGTTTTTAGTGAACATAGAATATTTAACTGTCTAATAATGGATGTTTCCAGTCTTCAAGTTTGGAGAAAGACTTTTCTTTGTGCTATCATTGCAACAACTTGGCATTATCCTTTGGCCTAAATACTATTATAGCTTTTGGGACATCCAGAAAGTTAGACAAGTCATAGACGTGGGTTTTTTGTTTCGTTTGTAAAAACGGAAGCAGTCGAACTTTCATTTCTACATTTCCTAAGTCCTTAATCCATACCCTAGAAAGTAGGAACCCAGCTGGCAAACATTTATTCTCTGCGAAAAGTGGGGTTTCTCAATTTGGTTTGTAAAGAGGAAGGGATTGGAGGGACTCTGTGGTCCATGTATTTAGTATGAGAGTGGATGTGAGTGGAGAGGTAAAGTTGTATTTCTGTCAGGGGTTATGGTGCTTTCATTCAAATCATGAGAGATTTTTAGTGGAAAGTTGTGTATACACTTTGGTTGGCTATGTTTCGAAAAGCCTGTGGTGATTTCTCAAAGGAATATTTTTCCATGTGCGAGTCCAATATTCATTTTCCACTGTTTCAAGAGAACTTTGCAAATTAGTGAATAAGTTTTTATTTACAGAGAGAAGTGGGATATTTTAAATTTCATTTTTGTTGATCTATTCTGTTTTAATCCCAGATATATTTATTTGCTGGATGAAGTTTTATAATTAAGTTATCAATAAATTAATTATTTTGAAAATAATAGTTTCACTAATATTTCCATACCTTTGGGAAATAAACAAAATCATACATTTATCAAGAATATTTGTTAAATACTAAATATCACAGACAAACTGAATTTCAAACAAGTGCCTATGATAGTATGACTTTCTAATATTATACCATGGTATAGAATATGTAATGGATTTTTTATAGTATAAATGGTATTCCAATAAGAAAAAAATCACTTTTCCTCACTAATAAAACTACTATTACTAAATGAAGCTCACTAGATGTCTTCTTGAAAGCTATGAAGTTAGATTTATTTAAATACAATTCATAACAATATTACAGTCTTACATCTGGGTTTTGCCTGAAGCACGTGGCAAATATGTGTATTTACGCACCGACATGTATGTGGCTAGGTTTGGTCATTCTAACCGTTAATATTTATTGATTTGTTAATCCTTATTGATTGAGACTTGTTTTGCTGCAGGGAATGCTACTGTAAGCTGTGTGAGATGGAATTATAGATTTCTGCTGGTAATAACAGATAAAACAACTTCCCTTGGTACACATGTATATTTGAAACATGCCAAGGTGCACTGAGGTATATATGAGTTTTGATAGATAGATACATACATACATACATACTTACACACATACATAGCAAATAAAAATGAATACATGTAAATCAACACATGCATCAATAGTAATGCCATCTTGGTTTAGAATCCCAACCAACATTATAAATGGCTGCAGTTTCTGAATTTATCACTGCATAACCTTGCAGACATTAATATAGTGAGTTGTATGAACATAAATCTAACTGCTGTGATGATAGCCAAGTGTAGGAATATTGAGTCACATTAATTACTTTGAATGAATAATGCTTGTTTGAATTTGTGAGATGACTTTTGATTATCATTACTCTTCAAATTATTCATACTTTTATTTGTATTTTATTCCTACATTCACAATGTTTCTACTGATACATTCATTGACTTTCATCGGGTATTACTTTACACTCAAGAACCTTTATGTAAAATCTAAGATCCTTCTCAGAACTGAAAACCAACTGCTTGTTCAATCAATGGAGTTAAATCATCCACAGTCTGGAATATCAAATCATACTAGGATAGTGCTTTTATAAGATTTTTATAAGCTCTGAGTGGTATTCCTCAGGAGAGTACAGGTTCAACCTTGACAACAAATGAAAACATATAAGACTATTCAACAAAGATTGACAACATACTATCAGTTAAGGCTTATGCAATGAGAAAAGTCCCCCATTATTTGAATAAAGGATTTGACTAGCAATCCCAAAAGAATACAGGAGTTCAACTTGAAGTTCCTCAGTGTGCATAAATACACATCAATTATAACTTCAACAATACAGATTAGAATAAAAGCTCAAATAATTTGAATTACAATAAATGAATGAATGATATCAATATCAATATTCATCATATTTATTCATATGTTTTATCTTATTTGCCCGATGATTTAAGTTGGGAATAAAAATTAGTTTTATCCAGAATGTTTACTTATAATTAATAATACTTCTAGCAATTATTACAGTAATCATAATTATATTTAATTACTTATAAATGTTAGACAAATGAGACTAATATTTGATAGAGTCTGATCATTCTAAACAGATTCAGGAGGTATTTAGAATACAACCTTATTTTCAAATGACTGCCTATTTATAACTAGATCCAAAACAATCTGAGAGATTCTCATAATGCAATTTAAGTTAAAGAGATGACCACAAATAAGTCGCAAGCATTTGATAACTAATTTAGAGTCCATCACATAGCATCATGCACATATACATGACACTGTTATGTTATGTGTATGTTTTTGCATGTATATCTCACAAGTTTTCTCTTACAAAAAAAGAAAATCATTTCAATGTAGGTACAACCAACATCAAATCCTATAACAACCATCATTTTAAAACTACATATCTGTTAATAGTATAAGCATTCATGTCAAAATTGTTTTATTCGTTTTTAGCAGAAAAAAAAGTATTTTCATTTCTCTTCAGATGAAAGAATGAAATGCCTTCAATTCCCTAAAAGTAGAATAGATTTTAATTGATCTCATCTGATAACAAATACATATCTGAAGCATTATACACTTGTATGGAAATTTTAATTCACAAGTTTGAGGCTAACTATTGTATTTTTATAAATTTTCCCAATATACCATCAATTTATATTCCTATTTAACAGAAATTTGCACAGAGAAAATGTATTATTTTAAAAATGTGTACACTACTACCAACTATAAACCAAAATGAATTTAAAAACGATGAAATCAGGCATTTTTAGTGGTCATTCTCAGTTATAATATAAAAAAAACATTATTTTCAATTTAAAAATTCAAACAGAAATAACTCTCTATTGTAAATTATTTAATATAGCTTTCTCTTATTTAAAATACAGTTTAATACTTTAACAACAAATTTTAAAACTGCTTGGGCTGTTCTCAAACTTTTTATATATGGTCTTTATTATTTGTCTATGTTTTAAGCCTGGGACTTCATGTTTGTATCATTTACAGTATTTCAACTATTTTTTATCATTATTGCAATGTATACAATATTTCAGTCAGTATATTTGCCAGCTTTCTTCAGGTCAGGTTTTTATTATTAAAATTGTTTTCATTTCATTTACCATGACTTAGTACAAATTTTAATCTATGTTAAGCTACCTTTACCTGCTGCTCAATTGGTGAAAACATTGACTTTATATGGAAATTTCAGGTTCAATCCTGTATGAAAGAAACACCTGGCTTATAATTTGTTAACCATTGTACTTGTACTATGATCTATGGAACATGAAAATAGGCAAATCATTTCATTCAGAAATTTCCATATTTAAGCCATTCATAGTTTGAGTATGAATTATACATAAATTATCATGATTAAGAATTTACCATTATATGCCTTGAGCAATCAAACAATACATACATATACAATATACAAAATTTCTTATACCAATATTTTGTTTATTACCATCAAAAACTTCAAGTGAGACTTATGTAATTCTCACTTTCAACTTTTTTTGTTATTATATATCATTATTTACTATATATTGTTAGTTTTCATTGATTATTACCAAGTAACAATCAAATAACCTCAAATTTTTGTAATTTTTCAATTTTCCTTCCCAAAAAATGTCTATTCTTTGCATATTTTTAAATGACAGAATGCATTTTCAGAAAAATGATAATTTTTGAAGTTCTACAATTCTCCACCATTTACAAAGTATATTGTTATCTTTACTACATTAGACAGAAAATATCAAATAATCATTATCACTCATTCATTTTATTTCATTTTAAAAACTTCACAAAAAGATTAATGATGAGTTGTAAATCTATGTTTTATCCTTTGTCTTAGCTCAAAAAAAATTCTATAAAGTTCTAGAGTTGATTTCTATTAGAGTGGACACTACAGTATTTAAAAATAAGTATGTTTTGTATGAGTGGATGAAATAAAACAAAAAATGCTACCAAATTATTCACACAAATGCATTCATAATTAATGAAAATCTTACATGTGATATAATTCAAAATTTGATATTTTATAATTGATCAAAAGTTTCACAAAATATTCATTCTTTATTTTTTATTTAGAACATTAAAATAAGTTTATTTCAAATCAAAGATTCATTCTTTCATAACATCTTTTTATGTTTTCTATTGTTGTTAGGTTGTAAGAACTATGAATTGTGTAATGTTTTGTTTTGATGGTACCTGCCTTTCAGATAAATTATGATCCAAAGTATAAATCATTGACTTAAATGGCCTTAAATAACCCATAGAGGTTGATAGGTCAAAAAAATAAACAAATCATTGATAGTGCTTTCATTTTTAATGACTTGGTATAATTATTATTGTTGTAATTAACGATTTAAACGATTTTAAAATCTATTTCTTATTTTATATTTTTGATTGATTTAAATGACTGATGAAAAGCAGAATTTAATCTAATCAGTATCATGTAATTTATGTAAATCCACCACATTATTATTATCATCATTAATATTATTATTTTGACATTTCTAATCCATTTTTCTTTATTTTTCAGGTAAGTCATCTAATCATTTCAGAGGTAGGATATGCAAAATTTCTATTTACTACTCAGTTTCTTATTTTAGTGAAAAAAAAAATTGACGTGTTCTGGGTAAAGCAAACAAAACAGGGACAAGTATTTTTAATATTTAGTTTTATAATTGAAAGAAAACTAGAATTTGCTTTTACTTATGTTTTATTCAGACATTCATATTAGATCATTTCTAAAAACTATGCCACTTATTCAATTTTATATAAATATCCTGTTTTCTTTTCAAGTGATTTTCACTTTTACTGAATTTCTTAATTCATACTTAACTTTTAACAAATATCTACTTAAACACTATAATACAGTACATTTGTAAAATTCAAAGTGCATCTTTAATTGTTTGCTTTTTTTAAAAACAAACAGACAGCACTTCAGCATGTCTTTTCAAATGCAAGTTTCTATGAAATTGAACAATGTAATCTATTTCATAGATTAAGTGACAATTACTTTTCTATACAATAAATTGACTATTAAAATCATTTTGTCATTTGCTTTTCAATCCATTCTTGTTTTAAAGATTATGATAATACAGTAACTTTCTGAACCCATAGTACTCATAACTGTTAAGTTGAATAATTAGGGGTAATATTCAACTCTTTATTTTTTATAAAATGATTTGAAAAATGTTTACTCTTAAATGTAATTTCTCCTCAACTAAAAATTAACTTTAAACACCTTTAAACAGATTCTAAATAAATTTAAAAGCAAAAAGTCATAATTATTTATTCAAATATATCAACATAGAGAATGAAAAACCTGAAATTTGTCCCAGAAAAATCTAACAATTTATGAATTGAAATTTTATCATTGATTAATTTGAATGTTGGCAATCATTTTACAAGAACCATGTTGTACAAAAAAGTTCACCATTGGAAGTACATCATTGCAACTCTATAACAGTAATACAAAAAGTACCATCATAATACACAAACAACTTTCTGTAGAGCACTAAATTTGATTGTTTGTCTGTTTGGTTGGCTGGTTGACAATTTTTCTACGAAACTATATCAATTTTTATGTTTTTTTAATGCCAAGAACAATTATCTTTCGGAAATGTCTGCATAGATTGCTAAAAGAATATAATTGTACTATCAAACCCATAGCTAGGACAGACTGTGGAGATGGGAAGCATTCATAAGGATATTATCCAGAAATTGATTTCATTGGAGTCACCAGGATTTGAACTAACTAACTGACTATGATTCCTAAAGCCAAGTACTTACTGCTTACTTACAAACTGCAGCTTTAATAGGGCTGCATATTATAATGTTCTGTAAACTTTACAAAGCAAGGAAAAAAGAACAAACTCCATACTTTCTCATAAGTTACATTTTTCTATCAAATAGATTTGTAACCTATCATCTATCCTTAAGTAACTGCTTTTGAGTAGCGACTATTACTACTAATTTGGTCATTAGCTACTAATGTCTGTGGCTAACATGCTGCTTGGATTAGAGGAAAAAATTGTCCATTGGCTTGATTGTTAAATGCCCAAGACTACAAAGAAAAGATACCAGGTGTACAAGAACAGCGATGTAGAAAATTTGAACCTATCTTTCCAATTATAGAAAATAGCATGTATGCTGGTGCCATGTGTAGCAACGGGGAAGAGGATCAGTCATTAAAAAGAAAAGAAAAATATCAATACAGATGAAATATAAAAAGGTATAGGATATATACGCATAATATGCATAATACCAAAAAAAAGGTAGAAATAATATAAAAAGGTATTTTATTCTAAAGAATAAAAGAAATACAATTTTGAAGAATAAATCAAGCTTCAGAAAAAAATATTTTTGAATATTTTCTCAATCTTGACAAAAGAGAACAAGAAAATATCTCCATACTCATAAATATATAAAATAAATAACTATGTATTGCACAAATAATAATAATAATAATAATAATAATAATAAAAATAGATTGATGCTAGGTTGAATCACATGCATAAGTGCTTTTGACAAGTTTTCACAAAAAATGGACTACATAGGATAGTAACTTGATGAACATTTAAATTATGAAATTACCGTGAAGTGTAAAATAAACTGGAAATAAACTGAATACACAAGACTCAAATAAAATTCTGTCTGTCATTCTTATGATAATAGCATAATAATTATAGATTTACTTTCATGTCATATCTATATGTATATGAGACTGAAACTTTCTATCAAGCATTTTATAATGTTACAGCTTACAAATGATCAAACTTTTCACTATACAAAATATGATTGTCAGATGACTATGTAGAAAAGATCAAACATGCCAAACATGCCAACCATTAGCAAAATAATAAAACTTATTATTTTCATCATTCTTATTTATTTTAATATTAACTTAAAAAAGTCTACATTTGGCTATGAAAGTATGTATTTTAGCATACAAAACTTTGCATATATCAACTGCATAGAAATTAATGTTTTTAATGTTAGAAATCATATTTATCAGCATTAACATTCTAGTCTGGCAAGCTCCCTGAAGCTCCAGTATGCATGCAAAGAATTATATTGTCTATTGTGAATGCTCCCAGGTGTCACTCTTCTATTTTTATTTTGCTTATGAAATTTACTAATTTCATTAAGCAGGCAGACAGGTGAGCGTGAATAAAGAATGGAAGAAAAAATATCTGTGAGAAACTTTTCATGAAAAAGAAACCTATAATCTAAAAGAATGGAAGCAAAAATACAAATAAAGAAAGATAAGGAAAAAGTTCCATTCCACTGAATACTCTTTTAAGTAATGAAATCTTCAAATGGTTTTCCTGAGAAAAATCAATAGGATTAATAGGACCGAATTTAATTCTTACATATACTAGCCTTAAAAATTAGCTAATTACCATTTTTCTTTTTATTTAAATTTAATGTAATAGTGATATGGGATAGTTAATACTCCAATATCCCTTGACATAATGGACTTGTCTGGCACTATGTAAACCAGACATATCTGCCATTGAACAGAATACATATGCACTTTAACTGCTTGTATTAATTACCAGGACTCTCTACTTTTATATTGTGACCCCTTAACAAGGAACACAGCAAATAGATATTATGAATTAAATTTACCCACTGATTTTTCTTTATAATAATATTATCAAAAATACTAATAAAGGCTGATTTCTTATTGTATTTACAATAATCAGTATAAGATATATTTATAAAGTTCATATTAAAAGAATAAGTAGTACTGCTTTTTTACAATGCCTTTTTGATTGGTTTTTAATTCTTTTACTGATATATAAATGCTTAATTATTTAAAGCCAAAATAACATTACAAATACAGAAATCTAAAGAATATTATTTATTTATAGATATTTGGAGCCAGATTTCATTTAAATTTGTGTACAATATTCAGCATTTAAAATATAACATAACTGTCAGTATACTAAATATGTTGTTCAAAGGGGCCATATTCTATAAGAGTATAATAGTATAGAATTAGCTATTAACTAATTTTGAAAAAGACATGACCTAATCAAAGTTATGAAGATTTTTTTATTCACAAAAAAAATTAAATACAAGTAACAAATTCATGAAAATAATAAACAAAACTTATTCTATTTACACTATATTTAAATAGAAAAACCTTTAACTTTTTCTTGTTAGTTCAGTTTATCAATATCCAACGCATATTATATTGAGTTCAATAATTTATTAAGAAAAGATAGTTACTTAGTTTCTGACGAAGGATCCAGGTGTACCCGAAATATCAATAAAAAAATATTCTCAATACTTTCTTCAAAGATATTATATTTTAGCTTCCTTTTATCTCTCTATCGACACATATTATAAGTATATATGTATAGATATCAAAAGATTTACAAGGCCAAACTTTCTGGCTAAAAGAAAAACAATCTTGTTTTTCAATTCTATATTAGAAAATTGAATCTTCTTTACATAAAGTAAGTCTGAGCTACAAAAGCATTTTTAATCATTATCCTCTTGATAGTGTATAATACTATTGTTATTGTATTGATTGAAATAAGATTTGTATCTAGTCATCTCTGAAGTCGAGACATTTATAACTCATTGATTGATTATAGTTTACCTGGAATAACTAAAATACTTTCTTACCAATCAATTACATTCAGGATTTTTGATTGAAGAGTACTTAATGCCAACACATTCACTGATTTGAAGAAGGTCAATGACTGATATAAACATCTGCTCATTTAAAAAAAAAACAAGGTCTACCTACTTTCTATATATTCTTTTATAATAATAATCAATATCAAAATTATGTATGTTTTCGAATGTCTGCTTTTTTCAAATTCTCAGAGATATTTTTCAAAGTGATTTAATGCCAACAACCTTAGTTCTTTGAATACAAACTTAAAGACAGTTCTGTTTTTGTAGGGTCAAATTTACCATTGTAAAGATTATGTTAAAGAATAGAATCAATTTTTAGCCTTATTCAAATAAATATTTCTTTATATGAGATAGATAAAAAAAAGGAAGAACATTTTTCATGTGAAGATTCTGTTCAATATTCCTTGTGTATAAATGGATAAAATACAGAAAATTTGTATGCTGATTAGAAATATATAAAACAAAATATTGTATAGACTCTAGAGTTTCAATCAATTGGAGTCAGTTAATTTTTATGATCAAGTTATAACAGAATCTTGCTTTTTTTTTTCTAATTTAAATTTTTTTTCAATTTTTTAAAAATGTCTTATGTTTTTATTACCATGCTTTTCAATATCTAATAAAATACTTGTAAATATACTAATTCTGTCTCAAAGCTGAACAACCAGATTTCATTGAAGTAAAAAACTGAAATTTACTCGTAATAATCCTCTGTATTGTATCTACAACTCATCTAATAAGATAGACTTATCTACCCAAAATTCATGTCTACTTTCTTGAAGTCTATACAAAGGAAATAATGACTAAAACTAGAATCATTGTACTGCTTACTGAGTGAGACTTTTTATCCACACATGTGGGTACCATGGCCTAGTTGTCTAGTTGTCAACCAAATCACTTTGGCAGAATTGTCAGCAAGGAAACACATAGCAAGACTAGCAAGAAGAACTGAAGACATTGCTTATAACCTAAACTATTTGATTTAATTTCATGTTTAGAAAAGTTAGAAAAGTTTGAGAGAACAGTTGACATGTGACTTTCATAGGAGTCACGTGATATCGGCCCACCCTCTCTAACTGACATTATGTTTGTTTGTTTGTGTTTTATGGCATATCAACCATTTTAGGTCATTTAATGCCAAGAACAATCATTTTTGGTAA
>JAYKTE010241886.1:0-21336 GCA_036873565.1 Xipholeptos notoides | reverse complement strand
ATTTAACGATGCGATTCCGATTCCCCCCAAAATACACGATTAACGATTCCGATTCCAAGGAATCATCCCATCACTAATACATACATGTATATATTAGCATTAATCAACGTTTCCACTTAATGAAAGAAGTCACTCTTTTTTCTTAAGCTGATTCAACAACTTCCTTCAAACTTTTGACTTGACCTATTCTAGCAAATATCAACATGCAATAAATTATTCATTCTTATCTATATATATCTCTTTCTTTCTCCCTGACAATATCATCAACTACTTTGATTGCACTAATCAACAAGAAATTACAATATCTTTTTTTAAATAAATAATAACCTAAAAGTCATGAAATAGTTTTAACATTTAGAAAGAATACCTAACATTCAAATATAGAGTATACAAAAATACATGACTGAACAGGGTAAAATTTAGTTCATTTCTTGATAAGATAATAAATTCTTGATAATAAATATGATTCTGTATAGGTAATCACTGCGAACTTTTTTTCTTAATGTCCATTTTAAGGAAAAATATAAGAATATTAACAAACCTTGATATAAATTGCTGAAGCCACAAACAATAAAAACTATTCTGTGAAACTATTTTAATAAAATATAGTTAAGTAAATAAATATTACAAATAAAACTTTAAGAAAAAATTAATAGTTATCTTCACGTAAACAAAAAATTAACTCCAATGACAGGCATTATCAAAAGATTGTATCTATATCTGTTAGTAAACTAAATAAAATAACTTTTACCTCCAAAATTAAATTTATTATCAAGTAAAAAAAAAATGCTTCATTAAAAAAAAGAATTTGTAGATCTATTTTTCAGACTGGTGTCCTCATTTGGAAAAAACATAAAAAAAAGAAATAGATTTATTTCAATAAGTTTATTAAAAATAAATCCAACACAGAACCATATGCTTTTTTATGCTTTAGAGAAAACTAATATTTGAAGTGTTCAGTTTTTATTTTTCTCTTCCAGTTTTTTTTAAATCTCTTAATAATAGTAAAAATATAAGTAGTTCTTTATGAAAATAATTTTGGAGATTACAGACTAGATCAAAAACAATCTTTAAAAGATAAAGTAATGGCAAATCTTTTTAGTTATAAATCTCTAGTTATCATTTATACGTCATTATTTTTAGTAATTTGGTATAAGTTACTTTTATACTTATGACAAAGACAGATGGAATGATCCTACATAATATTTTCAAATTCATTTCTTTTTATCTGTGGAGTTGGGGGCTACATAAAGAAAGATAACTTAGAAATATTGAGAGAAAGATTGTATCAAAATCTATGCTAATCCAAAAGTGGGAAAAATAAGTTTATTACCTGAGACAGTGTAAAAAATTTCTTAAGATCTCTGCCAAATGCTCTGCCTGAAATTGTTAAAGAAGTCAGTCAAACAAGTAGAAATAAACAAAGATATAATTTTTTTGTGTTCTGTTATCTACAGGGTGATTGGAAAGTTACTCCCTACCTTGAGCAGTTCATAAATCCTAAAATCTCCAAAAGTCAATGCATGGGAGCATATTGAAGACTAGATTTTTATGCAAATTTTGCTATTGTTGCTTATGAATATTTGAAAGAACACTTTCCTGGGTGATGTTTAGGTTGACATTGTCCATATTAGTGCCCAGCTAGAAGCCCTAGTTTAACACCACACAGCTTTTTGGATTGGTTGAAAGAACAAGTTAATTCTACAAACCCAGCAACTTTAGAAGACCTTGAAGAATAATTAGGTAAAGTTATTTTTGCAATTTCACAAGAATTTCCAAGAAGATCAGTTGATGCAATCCACTAGTAGCTTGAGAAAATGTAAGCAAATGATGAAAAACAAATTGAATTTTAAATAAAATCTCATTATGTTTATCATTTCCATATTCACTTTTTGTAAAAACTATGATTCAAAAATAATTTACAAAATTTTTATAATCAATCACTGTACATTTAATTTTTTTTTAATTATTAGTGTATTCTTTTACCCTTATATGTAAAATAATATTCCAGGGTTTGGAAAAATATTTCTGTTTACAAAAGCAAATTACTTACATACGCACGAACAAGACGGTACCTCATTGGTGGATAAAGGGCAATCCCTAACTGGTCGACTGCAGGACTCAACTTCTTTATATGATCAGCCATATCATCGTATTCACTTATCTGATTGGTACTTTCACAATGACCTCCCTTTTCTGTAGCTTTCATTGCTTTCTTTAGAGAATAATTTGCAACTTTGATAAGACCTTGACATGGTCCAAGTAATGTTTTGTCTTCTTCACTCCATTCATCCTCATTGCTCAAACCCTGACCAGAATCGATTATCATTTCATCAAAGTCATCAAACTGATTACTTCCAGCAATTGTCTGTATAGTAAAAGAAACTTCATTTTTAATTATTGCTTGCAAGTAAATGGCACAGTTACTGAGATTTTAATTTATAGCATTTTTGTTTTATGCCAAGATATAAATAAAAACAATGTCATCATTATACAGTGACATATTAAGGAAAAGTCCATATCTATAGCATACAAGAAATGAAAAGTCCTCACACAAAATTTACGAATATATTGAGAATGTTCTAACAGTACAGCTTATTGTGAAAACTATATAAAAGGATTAAGCTCAACTGAAGTGAGTATACATTCAAATTTTCAAATTACATTTCACAGCTATACAAAAATCTTCTGTAATTCTTTTAACTAATTTTCAGACTCAAACTGCAAGGTCACTTTCCTGCAACAAATTTATATTATCAAACATAGGTACTATTAAGAATAATCAAAATTCTCATTCACAAACAATCTCAACATTGACAAATCTAAGGAATAGGTAGTTTTAGAATAAATTTCTTTCTAGAATAAATTTTTCTAATATTTTTGAAATTGTGGTAAAAATAAGGTAAAATACAAGTTATTTATTATTTTTTGAAATCCTTGAGATGAGGTATGATGAAATCTAAAAGTACTAATAAGAGAATATTATGAATGAAGATAATAGCCCGATTGGTACTTTTAGATTACAAGTTATTTAATTCAGTAAATAAAGAAAAAAAATCACCTCTTCTAGTTCTCGAAGTGCATCCAACAATAAACCAAAAGACCAAGTCATCAATTCAATGACAGCTTGCTTGTTATCTGAAATGAGGAAATAATTTCCTATTTAAAAAGCTTTAAATTAAAAGAAAAAAAATTATAATTAAAGTAATTAGAATAGAAAATGTCATTATATCTTTAAGTGAGACTTCCAAGATAAACCAAAAATAAATGCCTCAGCTAAAATAAAATCAATAGATAATCAATGAGGTTCTTACCTTTTGGTAAGTTGCTAAAATAGTCAGAATGCTCCCAAACTACTCCGGTTTTTTGTAGCATCTCGGGAGAACTAAATAAACAAAAAATAAAATTCGGAAACAAAATGTATGAAAGATAAAAAGCACATAAGATTAGGGTTATTTCTTCTGCATTAGACTTTGGCAAACCACTTTTCCTCTTTCTCATTTAAATAGAAAATTCAATAAAATAAACAATGAATACTGCTACTATAATTAATTTTGGGTTAGTTTCATAGCACATCAACTTCATTGGATTATCTATGACTGACAAAATTTAAGGTTAGATTCAAACTGATAGAATTATTCTATGTCAATGGCTTGGTAGAAAAAATAAGATTAAAAGGACTTTCACTTCTAGATATACAGTTTGTATATTCTACTGACAGGATATGATATATACTTGGTCGAGTACCAACCCAAGTTAGGCACAAGGCCATTTTTTATGGGCTCATTGTATCCCTGGGCTTTTGTAATCAGTGTTACCCTTCACCTAGATGAGTTACTCTCCCAAGTATACGAGTCACCTGCCTGAGACAGATGAAAGTGGATGCTATGGTTTTGACTGGAATTTGAAGTCGTGTAATAAGAATCCAGAGACCCAGCTTTTTCCACTGCTCTAACCTCACTGCCCCTGCAAACAGGATATGTATGTCATGAGTTTTCCAGGTGTAAATATTAAAGTTTGTTACTACATATATTTACTGCTGGCACTATATCATAAATTATGATGAGACACTGGACTTGTTTTGTACACCTCTTCCAACAGCCAACAGATTTGTTTTCTGTGATAAGGAATATTAATGTCTCTAGGTTTTATTTATGCTTAGGTTTACCAGTTCCACACCTTTATAAAACACTAAAAATTAGGTTTAGTATTCAGTTCTTCAAATATCATTAATTATAAAGAACATTTTGTGTCTAAATATATGAGATGAGTTTTGATTATTATTCAAGTTATTTGGACTTCAACCAAGATGCATGGTGTAGTAGTCTTAGTAATTGGTTGATATAAGTTCTAAGTAATATTCATCTGGACATAATTCTAACTGGAGATGACCTAATATAAACTGATATAATTTCTGAGAATTGTTATGGATTGCAAGCAGTAAACCCCATTGATTTGAATAAAGAGTTAAATTCACAGTTTCAAGAAAACCTCCAGGTTCAACATGAAGGTTCTCATGTTTGAATAATATTGAAGAAAACCAAAGGGCAGATCAGCTGATATGTTGTGAAGATAACAATAAAGATGAAAGTATAAGCCTGAATAATTTCAATCGGATTTTCTATTGCTTTATTCAAACTATCAAGATTCATAAATTTGTTTAATTCTAATTCATTAACCAATTTTACAAAAATTGTAATAATTTACTTCAATTGTTATCTATTATTTTTTCAAATTACTTCCATTTATGTTACATGTTTCCCAAATAAAATTCAAAACAATTAAAAAAAATAAGGTATGGTTTTTAATTGTTAAAAATCTTTATTAAAATTGTTTTTAGAAATAAGAGAACAAAGAGAGTAAGGGTGAGAAAGAAAAAAAGAAAATATACAAAATAGAATCTAGACTTGATAATTACTTACCTGGCCATTCCTGTCTGAATAGATTTTACAAAAGCCTGAACTTTAGTCATTAAGTCTAAAGTTGACTTTTTAAAAGAATCTCGTAATAATAAACCTAAAGAAAAAAAGAATCAGCTATTATAATCCATTTACACAAAAATTTCAAAAAATAAAAACTTCTTTAATTCAAAATAAAATCATTATTTTTTTTGTCAAGTATATCTTTATTCTAAAAATTACTTTTCTTCTATTTTCATATTTCCTTTATGTTAAATGGCTGAGTATTTAATAAAACAGGTATTGAAAATTTGCCAAGTCTGAATAGTTTGTGCTATGATATTCATTTACAGACTAATAAATCAAATCCTTGTTCTTACTATTCTATCTGCGAGTTAAAGGTTAGATAGAATCCTAAATCTAATTAGATTGGTTTGCAGCAAGTAACTGTATGAAAGGCATACTATAATGCTTAATTAGTGCTAAACCATTATTAAGTTTTAAGATTGTAAAACAGTATGGCATTGGTTTCAGGAACCCTAGACTTGAACCTATTTTTGAATGCTTAAAATTTGATACTTAAAAGAATAAAATATTTCGATAAAAAATAATTTATTCTTTTATTCGCTTGTAAAAAGTTTTTGATTGATAATCATTAGAGAAGATTCACCAAATTATTAATAGAAAATACTTTTGAATGTTCAGGGTTTTTTTCAAATAAAGAAGAAAAAGAAGAATGTTACCTTGAGATTTGGGCAAAGAGTAAAAGTTAGATACAAGGGCTAAAGATGCTGTTTCAAGTTTAGCAAGCATTTTTCTGACATTCTGAAAATCAGAATAAAAACTTAAAAAGAATAAATCAATCATTAAAACAAGTGATAAAAATCAATACTAGAAATAAATTATCATAACAGAATAGAGATTTAATGTAATTCCAGCAGTAACCAAAACTACATCAATGTTTACATCCCAATTCTCAGGGCTAAGGTCTAATAGCAGATCAACCTAGTGTTGCCAGTTTTCACCTTTGTTTCACGATCCCAATTGGCACACACATAAACATCATGTATTTCTTACATAAGTTCACCAACATCACAGTGAATGAAAATGGAAATTAAACTTAATTGTATTTTATTTATTCTAGTTTAGATGAAATTCTCGAAATGATCAAAGTTATTGATAATTATCAAAAGTATCGTTAACAAATACCAAAATTGTTATGAGTAAGCTAGAAAATATTACTGAAGGATTATAAATTTTCAATAGAAATACAATAGTGATCAATAGTGATGTCCCATCATTAATCAAGTCTATTCAAATAAGTACAGTAATTCTGGCCTTTGTGCCACATATCAGTTTGTGGTTGACAATTACAGATTTTATTCAATCTGAGGCACAAGCAGTAAATCAAAGATCTGTGACAGAAGATAAGATTGCTATATAAAAAGCTATATACAAAAGCTTAATGTTGAATAAAATGTTTATTGGAAAACAGTAATAATGTTGACTGAATATTTTCTGAACCATTTGAAGCATCATATTATAAAAGTGAAAGATTAAAAATTTCAAAAAATAATTGTACAAGGTCAAAATTTTCTATTTATGCAAGAAAAGAATTTGGAAATAAGACAAAAAAACAACGTACCTCAGGGGAAGGATACGGAGATTTAGAGAAAGCCATGCTGATAACTGTTACTTCATGAGACAATGATTGGCCAATCTGTTCTGTAAAAGAACAAATTAAATTATGTTTCCAAATTATACCAAGAAAATAAATGAAAAATAAAGAATTGTTTACATATAAATTATACAAGGACAATAAAATGTTAGCCCATTTTAGTTAAAGTAATCTACAATGAATTGATTGGTTGGTTAAGTTTAACAGCATATCAACACTTTTAGGGAGAACTGAAGAGAGGAAAAAGTTTAGTATAAGAAGAGTAGCATAATAGATACAGAAAGTGAAATATCTTGAGACAAAAACCTGAAAATTAATTGAATAATCAACTTTTTTGTTTGGTGCTTATAACAGATTTACTAACATAAATCACATTAAACTGTTATACTAGTTATATTAACCAGTCCTGTTTTATAAAAAAAAAATTACCTATTGATATTTTTCTTTAAAGGATTTGATGTTCCATTAACCTTTTGTATTATTTTGTCTTGAACAGAATATCTACTATTATTTACTTAGTGTTCAAAGAATTCAAAATAGTGGGGTTTTATAAGAATTATACCAGAAAGTTTGAAAATGCTGCATGTAACATTCATGCACAAGCAAGTTTTTATTATGCAAAATTTGAGGGGATTAAGCTTAATTCTGCACTTTAATATGATCCCCTGTCATTTAATTAACTTTTCAGTTCACTTTAGAATGGTTTCCCATTGTCTCAGCAAAGTGGCTGCTAATCCACTCGCTTAGTTTCACAATGGTTTGGTTACCTAGTTGTGTTAGGTGTAGCCTTAACTTCACAAACTCCCCACAAAATGTTAATCAACTCATATAATCATCTAGCTGAAAATAAACAGAAAGTTAATCATAATTTCAATAAAATTAGTTGAGAGACAAAAAGATTATTTAGGTTTTAAAACCAGAGTATTAGTTGTGTCTTGCATCATTGTACCACCCTGTAATTTAAAATTAACTTAAATGAAAAAAAGAAATTTCATTGCTTTTTTGCAATTCACCATCATCACACATATTTCTAAGATTTCTTCAAAAATAATAACAAGCAATCTCTAAGGTTTTCTTTGTAAAATAACAAAATACAAATCCTAAAAGGAATAATATCAAAATAAACTCACCTATTCGGTCCCAGTAAGCAACTTTTTCATAATTAGAATTATCTGTTCGTTGAGATTCTCCATCTAAAAATATTTGGAAAAAATATTAGATGTTGTGTAAATGTGAATTTCAAAAATTCATATTCTTTTAAGACAAATATTGTGTGTATACTTAGAATTTAAAAGAACATTAAGCTTAAAAGAAAAAATATCATCTACACTTAAATTATTTCATTTTTGAGAATAGTGAGTCTGAGGCATTATTCTCAAAAATGAAATAATTTAAGTGTGGATGATATTCTGTCATTATTAATGATAGAACATCCTTTAGAAAAATACATTTTTATACATTACATTTGGGAAATAAAACATATTGCTTGCTTGTTTTGCAAAAAGACTAAAGTTCTCTGTTATGAAACGGACTTATTTTTCTCTCCCAAAATTTAAACATAAAATTCATTTTTCAATTAGGTGCCTAAATTGATTGTATTATGAATTTTTTACAAAACTTAGAGATATCTTTAAAGAGTTCTTCTTCCTTCCATCATCAAAAAATAAATATTTCTTGGAAGTATATTTTCATAAATACTTTTAAAATTTAAAGCTATAATTAACTAGTTTTTTTATTTCAAGTATTTTCAAGTCTAACCATTTCATAAAAATGTTTAAATTTTATTTTAAGAAATAATATGGGTTTATTTACAATCATCCTATATCCTTTGCTGGCTGTCCAGAGAGCCAGTTTTTATTGTCATTTACTTCCTTCTGAAAACAAAACATTCTGATTGCCTGATGGGTTGAATTTTTAACAATTAAGAGAAAAGAAGTCAGAATAAAAATTTGTTCATCTTCTTAAACAGGTTTATGGTTTTCGTTTTACTTTTTTTCTAAAATCAGAAAATGCTTCAAATGACTCTTTTCTCGTGTGTTGATTTTAAGAAAATAAATGGATTTCAATAAAATGTAGGTAGTTAAGTAAGTATTGAGTTTTCTGTTATATTTTATGTAACAATATGTAGATTTTTAAATATTACTCTACCAGTTAAAGTAAGGAATAGTGGCAACGCTACCGGTGACATGACAAAAATTGTTCCATTGACTATCACAAGCTGGATTTTGATTAGAAAAATAACATTAAAAAAATGAAAAAAAAAGGATTTTTTTTTTATTCAATAAAGCAACATATTCCAATTAAAGTGATTCCATATTCAAACTTTTCTTTCTAAAGAAGCCTTTCAAGTTTTTCAACAATCCGATAGTGAATTTCGCAATTTTCCGGGTCTAAGATAAGAAATTTTTCGTGGGTTAGAGTTAGTTTTAAATTCAGATGAAATTTATTCTTGGAACTACTTTGGGGTAGGAACAATTTCTTCGCTGTCACTGTTGTTACCACTATTCAAGACTTTAATTAAATGTATTCATTTAAGCGAATAAGATACTAAAATTAATAACTTTTTTCAAATCCACCTATTTTTTCAAATGCTAAAACAAATATTGTAAAATGTACCAAATGACAGTTTACTAAAGTTAACTTAATCGATACTTTTAAATAATGTCCACATTATCAACTTCAATAAACGCACACATACCTCTTAATTGTGAAATAACAAGTTCTAGATTGTCCACAACGTCATTAAAAACATTTTCGCTGTGCGGGTAGTCGGCCATTATCTAACTTCGAGGTAATGTGTAAAGTTTAAAAAAAGAAAAAAAAAAACACCTTTATTTGGAGGCTTAGACTTGCGCCCGGTAGCGGAGATCCTAATATTTTGAGCCAAAAAATTTTCAATTTTCTATTCAAAGACTAAAAATAGATATTCATAATATTTCTCAAAAAAATTGTTTTATGTTTTTTTATTAACTAGTTAAGCAAAAAGAACATCAAAAGACTATTCCAAGTAAAGGTGATAAGCGATAAGCTGCTTCGCGACTTTTTGCTCTGAAAACACTGAAGAGTTCCTCAACACTCAACAAAATGGCTGATTCTGAATTAGAAGCAATTCGAGCCCGTCGGATGGCGGAGCTACAACGCCAGCGTGGAGTAAGTTAAATATTTTCTGTAGAGATTGTATCTCTAGTGTCAATAGGTCTTAGCAAACCTATCACCATCTTCGGTATTGATTGGCGCCTATCTTGTTAGCGTGCTAAACCAACTAGCCATGTGAGTTCCATGTTAGTTATCGATTACACACACACAAAAAAAAACACTTACTGGATTGACATATCAGTTTTCCAAATTTGTGTACTTATTTTCAGACTTAAAAATTCTCCTACCCTCAATCTAGACGTATTTTTAGAATTTAGGTGATATAAATTTTGAGCCATTTAGTTTATTTTTGGAGAGGATTTTTCTTCTTTAAAATTTTCAAGACAATTATTCTTTTATTTTTTTTTTAATTTGAATTATAAAATTCTTTCTACGCTAGAAACATTTATTGCTGTATTTTTCGACACTAAAACTACTCCAGATTAAGTCCTAAATCTAGTTACCGGTGACTGTTTCCGTGATACCTTTATGCTATGTTGCGTTCTCGTCTTTTGGGTCCACTTAATAAGTTCTCATCGTGAACTATAACTTGTTTATTACCCGGTTTAACAATTGTCCAAGAAGTTCATCTTGTGTTGACAAACAGACAGAGCCACCCAACAAGTCACTGCCCACACCATACATTTCTTTATTTTTATTTGTAGCGTTTAAAATGGTTAAAATATTCTCATTGTCACAAAGACCAATGAAAACTATCACAAACAACAACAATCAAATTTATTCTCGCGCATGAAGTTCTCAGTGAAGAAAGTCTACAGAATGAAAATAATGTATGAATAAAGTCTAAGTGCCATTTTCTGCTGCAAATTGCCTGAGTATTTAAAGGCAGTTGTTTTTGTGTGTTAGTGTTCATTGTTCAATCATTACTGTTTAATGTTAGAAATTATTTCTAACTCATAAATTAGATATTTGATCAAGATAATGTAACTAGCTGTCTTGATTAATAGGAGATCTCTGAAGCGAAGCGCGAAACCAAGCGAGCGCCTGTGAGTGGGTTCTGCAAGAACATATCTCTCTGGCTTTAAAAGTGAACACCTGTCTGTATCTGGTCAGATATTTATTTAACAAAGACCTGAGCGCGGCGGCGAGCCTTTTACACCAATTCTTTGTACAGACTACACGACGCCTAATCCCCCTCCAAAGTCAACAGCAACGTCTCATTCCTTCAGTTCCTGTCCTAGATGACAGCGACCAGAAATTAAATTAACGAATTATTTTGTTCTCATTTTTAGAGTTATGATTTAGGTCGATTTTTGTCGCAAATCTTTAGTATTAAGTAAGGGTGAAGAGGGGGATTAAAAAAAAAATCTAATGATTTGTGATGGAAACGGTTGGGAGATTCTTTTAAAGCACACCAAAATCTGCCAGAAAAATATATTTAGTATTTTGTAAAAGTTTACCATTTATTCATTTTTTTTTTATGACCTGAGGCTTCATAATTTGTATATACATTTTTTTGGACTGTCCTCGTCTTTATAGTTTTTTGTTTTCACCAAGTTCCAGCCAAGTAATCTGGCTTTCTTCAGGTGTATTAACCATGACTGGGTAGAATTACTGCCTTTTGATAAGATTGAAACACCTATCTTTAGACAATGCTCACCTAAAACTGTAGAGACTAAACACCTTTTTTAAAATTTAAATTAATTTAAGAATTAGCAACAACAGTTCGCCGTTTGTTAGAACAGGTTAGATAGACATTCCAGAAAGCTTCCATTACATTATTTAGATGTACAGTATATTAAGGGCGCAAAAAGACCCAATAGTTAAGTGTACAGTATCAGCATTTGTGTTAGGCAAGTAAGTATTTGTGGAAGTTAAATTTAAAATAAGCTGTACAATCTGTTCTAAGAATTACTAGACATTAAGCCGTACCTGAATAGATAAATGGGTTCTACCTTTCCAAATAGTATTCATCTAGAACTGAATGTAGCGTAATGATCCAACTTATAAGTAAGAAATTTTTGTTTCTTTCCTTTGTTTAGGGAAACCAACCTTCTAAAGAAGAAATGGAACAAAAAAAGATGCATCAAGAAGAAATGAAGCACTCCATTCTCTCACAAATTCTTGACCAATCTGCTAGAGCAAGATGTAGGTAGCAGTTTGTCTTTTTTTTATTCAATCCCTTTTTTTCTAGAATAATTAAAAATTCCAGTTTAATGTGCATATAGAAAATGATTTGCTGAAGTAATGAAACAGGATTAAACAATTTGTAAATTCTGTTAGCAAACAGTCAAATTTAACCTTTGCTATAACTAGATAGG
Organism: Xipholeptos notoides; assembly: GCA_036873565.1. Taxonomy (NCBI): domain Eukaryota; kingdom Metazoa; phylum Mollusca; class Cephalopoda; family Idiosepiidae; genus Xipholeptos; species Xipholeptos notoides. Next base: position 9,343 of record JAYKTE010241886.1, on the reverse strand, counting down.
AATTGTTATTGATAGGGAGAGGAGGTATTTTTACTCTCAGGTATGAGGGCAGACCACTGAGAGGTGAGCAGACCAGTAGAAAGAAACCTTGTTTTTCTATTGATTTCTGAGAGGTAAATCCCCCTGATGTAGTGAACAGAATTATGATATACAAATTCAAATTCTAGTTGCTCCTGTGCAAAACAGCATTATTTCCCTTACTCCTACCAAATATAGGTTGACCAATGCAACAAGTGTTATTTAAACTTGTTGATGAAGTTATCAAAAAATAATTATTCTCTATATCAAAATGAATAAGAAGGTTGGTATACCATTAAAAACTGAGGTACCAAATTTTGGGGATTACTTATTTCAGATGAACCTTTTTTTTTAAATCCCATAATATTCTAACAAGAGTTCTTAAATGATCTAAAAAAGACTTTATCTAGCACATATTTCTTTGTTGAAGCATCCAAAATGCTGTAGAGGCAAAAATCTGCTCTATTTCTAAATTTTGTGACATCTTCCTCAAATGATGATAAAAAGCTATGAAAGGTTTACAAAACAAGCATAAACAAATACTAAAAAGCTCTTTGTATCATAATAATAATAATTATTATAATGACAAATTGCAGACTATTCTTTAAAAAAAAACTATTAAAAATGTGTAAACTCTGCACTTCTAGGAAACTCTTATCTCATAAAAATTAAATATAAAGCATTCTAAAAATGTTACATAGCAGTACCGAATAGACAATGGAGTCTTTTTCTCTGTCATGTCGACAGATGAGCCAGAGCCATTGGGACCTATCTTTGGGAAGACAAACCTTTCATTTGCTTGCGCCTCACCTGCGCCTTGTAGGATACATATTAGTGAGGATTCTACCCAAAGTCTCTCCTGCCCCCTCCTTCTCAAGATACCTGCACTTTGTGCGAGCAATAAAAAAACATCTTTACTGATCCGTTGTATTGTTTTTGGCAGCATTAATTTGGAAGGTAAAAGTTTAGAGATACAGTGCAATGAATTTTGATATATGTTAGGGACCACTATCATGCCAAATTTCATCAAGATTGGTTGACGGGGTGGAGATTGGAGGAAGGTGATCTGATTCAAATTTCACTAAAGTGTAAGAAGGCTTTTAAAATCAACTCTAGTCACAATGGAAAACAATCTAAAAATCTATTTTTTTTTTTAATTAAAATTTTACATAATATCTGGAAAAATTAGAAAACTGTTTTATTAATTTAAGTAATTCAATAAAATTTTAAATTATTTAGTCTGATATATGTAACTGTTTAATCCAGCATCCAGGCAACGCTTGGTAAATCTGTTAGTATATCTACAAAAGTTAAATTGTTTGTGTATACAATCAGTCTCTACCAAACTCCTCTGTCAATTTTTGATCTGCTGACTTGAAATTTGATATAAAGGTTATTCAGACCTGGGGCAAGCATTTTAATCAGTTTTTAGTGGGTAAGGGATTAAAGTTGAAAGATTTGACCTTTGCGGTCTCTACCAAACTATGCTGCCAATTTTAGGTCTAAATACTTGAAATTTGATATATGGATTGTTAGGGCCTGGAAAACAGTTTCTAATAGGTTTTAAGCTGAAATAATAGCTGCTAAGGGGTCAAAATTTGGAATTACAAAAAACAATGAACACGAAAATGGGCATTCAGACTGAAATTTGCATAGCACAATGATTCAGAGCACTAAAATTTTCATATGTACAGTGGTGCTTTCCTAGATAATAGGCTTCTTTAATTACTTTAGTGGCAAGTCTCCAGTGCCCGAGCAAAGCTGGGCAATACTTCTTGATGTATATAAAAAGAGATCATGACACAACAATAAAGAAAATCATTTATTGAAATAAAAACAGTCATGATAAAAATGAAAACCTCATAAACTCTTATTCTTATTTTTAAAGAAAAATTTACCATGATTATTTTTTTTGCTCTAACATTTTTTCTCTTCTTCAGTAAATACCATTGCAGTAGCAAAACCTGAAAAAGCTAAAATGGTTGAAAATATGTTATGTCAGATGGCAACCTCGGGACAGATCCCTGGAAAAGTAAGATTTTTTCACTATCACGGATATGCATAAAAGATGTGTTAATTAGAATATTGAGACAATTACATTCTTATGTATGATTTTATATTTTTACATATATAACAAAATGTGCTCCTAATTCCTTCTTCTTGGTGTAAGGATATCACTTATTCCAAAAACCCAGGTGGATGAGATCCGTTAACCCAATGAGAGTAACTCATCTAAGTGAAGGGCAATACTGATTACAAAAGCCAAACAACAAATTAGACATTAATTTTGTTTTTCTGTTTAAAATTGCTTTGTTATTTGCAACCTTTAGGACGTAGACCAAGAGTTACTTTTCTTGACCTAAACACTTTTGAGATATTTATCTTACCTTTTAGTTCATCTTAAAATCAGTTTTATCCAAATAATTTTTTTCATATATTATTTCCAGTTGACAGAAGCTCATTTGATCTCATTATTGGAGCAAGTTAGTGAACAAACCAAACGTTCAACAACTGTCAAGGTGAGATTTTTCCTTTCTTTTTAGCAACACTATTTTTGGACACTGACTAAATATATATTCAAAATATAAAATAACCACAAAAAGTAAAGAACAAAGTTTGATTCTATAGAAAGTTCTAAATGTAAAATGATTATTTTAAAACTTGTTTACTCAAAATCAAGATGCCTTCAAAATAGTATACCAACTGTAGATTATCAATCCCACCCTAAGGCAGTAGTCACCAAGATTCCAAAGAATCAACACTACCTAGTCATGGTTAACAGAATGAGAGTAGGCTACCACCCATGGTTTGAATAAAGGGTTAAGTTCAAAATTCTGTGACTCCCGATTACGACAAGAAGGTTTCCGAGTTCAATCACCTGTAGACGGCTGAAGGGTTCATCGGCTGAAACATTGTGGAGATAACAATGACAAGGATGATGAGGGCAGTCTGAAAAATAATTGTACAAATTATCAAGCCTCATCCCAAGAATTCCAAAAAATCATAAAAATATCTAATGTAGAAAAAAAAGTAACCCGCTTTTAATTTTCTTTTATTTAAATTACAAAATGGCTACATTTTGTTTTCTTTTGACCATCTTCAAACATTTGAACTATACTGTAATCTACCAGGGATGAGGTAAACTACATAGTATAGTAAGTTGAAATAAAAGTAATATAATAGTGACTGGTGAGACTAATGTAAATTGCATGTGCAGTAAGTTGAAATTCAAAGAACACGAAAAAAAGTTTTTGACTTGATAATGATAATACCTGGCAGACTGAATTACATTTATAATACCTGTTTTTATCTGCAATAAAATTTAAATGCAATAACATATATCTACTAAAGTGGCTAATTACTTTAACATCTTTATATTAATTTCAAATCAAAGATTCTGAACTAAAAGTGATCTTAATTAATCAACAGGGATTAAAAATTAATTTGTTTTTATAAGTTTTAAGGATGAAGGTCAACTCCAAGAAAGATATATAAAAAATAGTGTAACATGCTTATTGCAGCTATTGCGCTTGTTTTGTTTGGTTAAATTCTCAGACTTTGGAATCATTTTTCAAGTCTGGATCCCTTTCAAATCTTTATGTTCACTTTTAATTTAAGATATTTGAATTTTTATTTCTAAGGAATTCATTTTAAGCTTCTAAAGATGTGATTGTTATTAGCAACAAAAAAGGTTAGTGTAAAAAAACAAAACATGTGAATTATATACTTTCTAGTTTATTAATTTATAGATTATTTTTAATATAAAGTTTTTCTAAACTACTTCAATGTATAAGACTTTCCTATATGTAGTATTTTTTTTTAATCTTAAATTAATTTTTTTTTTCTTCTCAGTTTGATCGGAGAAGAGTCCAAATGGATGATTCTGATGATGATTATTGACAGTGAATACTCTTCACATGCTTTTCTTCATCCAAGGGTGTTTACCCATGTCGTATGGAGTTTTTCCAGTAAATCTATTTGGTGAACAGATTCTCTTGCTACCTGCCCAGAAATGCCAACTCCTTATACCATGCAGTACCATCCAGTCCAGATATTTAAAAGGCATGAAAGAACATTGTCAAAACCAAAAGCCCGAGAACTTTTAATCATGTTTTTTTGTATATGTGTGTGTGGAAGCATATGCATCTAAAATGAATACTTGTTCTCATATTGTGGTATTTATCCAAACTGAATACAACTATCCATATATTCTTTCTAGACTGCTTTTTATTTTTATTATTCCTCTTTTCAATTTTTGTTTTTCTTTTAGCCCTCAAACATTTGCCTTTTCTGGATTATTTCTCTCTCCCCTTTGCTTTAAGTGGGGTGCATAAAATGCTGAAATGACTAATGCAAATTATCAAGAATAGAAATTGTTAGTGTTTTACAATTTCATAAAAGATCTTTTCATGACAAATGTGGAATTTGATGTGTTGAGTTTTACATGTCTACATTACCTCTTTTTTTCAATGTTATAGCAAAATGTTTGTTTACAAATCAGTATTATATCATACATGATATATTTATAAATTAGGATTTAAAAAAAAAACATTCTCTTGTTTCTTTTATCAAAATCAATCTTACCAGATTTTCAGAAGGATTACCAACAATTCTCAGGAAGAACTATATCATTTTAGCTGGTTATTAATAAAGAACACCATCTGTTAATACCTTGTGCTATTCAACCCCCTGTGCTTATTATCCTTAGCAATTTTTATCGAAATTCATTAAATGGTTTTATCAAATGTCTGAAATTGAAGGCTCAAGCTTCCTGTCCATTTAATTGTTTTTGAAATCCTGCAAAAAAATCAAACAAATCTTACCTAACTGTTATTCAATAGCTATCGTTCAAATTTACTCACCATCTGAAATATTTTTTATTTGGTTGGATCCTTAAAATCATTAAATAAATAATAAAGTTTTAATACTTTAAATAAAAGCAAATATTCCATTTATTTTAATCAGGAATTAGCCACAGACAATATATTATATCTAAACACTGATAGGTTGTAGACTTTAGAAGGAATGGTAGAACATGCAATTTGCGATAGAAAATAATAATATAAAATAAATACTTAAACAGTTATTCTTATAAATTATATCTATGAAATAATCTTTATTTGTAAACTTAAAAGTCATGGTAATGAATAATTTTTGTAATATACCATGTAAAAGTCTTTCTCTTTTTGTTATTACTCCTTGAGCATTTTCAACAAAAAGTCTGTGATGAAATAATTTAAATAAAAGAAAATTGATTTATTGGCTTTTAACATCTGGCAGTCCATTTTTTCTCTTTTTATTGAAATTTTTAACATATATAGTTAAATAACCTAGTGCTTTTCAATAGCACTTGAAAATCAAAATAATCTTTGACAACTGTATAATTAGTATTTACATGGTTAGCACTTGTACAAATATAATCTTAGTTGAATTTTTAATATCAGTGATTCTATTCGTAAATGAATGAATTTTAAAAGAAAAGAAAGAGACTATAAGGAACAGCCAATTATTTTTGTTTTGTTTTTATTCTAGCCAAAACTAAAATTGTTCTGGTTTTTAGATAAATATCTGCTGTAGTTGAATAATTTGGTTTTAATAAAAAATAATTTTTGCATTTACTGCATCTCTTCGATTAAGATAAGTTTCTTTTTCTTTGCTTTTGTACAATTTACTTTTTAACAATAAAAACTATTAAAGAAAATGATACCCAAAATTGAATTGAAACAACTTTTTATTCAAACCTCACTTATAATGTTTTCATATTATAAGAAATAAGTAAAATGCTGTCAAATAAAAAATATAAGCCTTTTGTATAATTATGCATTATAAATACCTATGTTTATAATGGTTGATCAAGCAAAAAAAGATACACAATGTTTTATACATATATATTTTTTAATTATATGTTAATAAAAAAAATAAGTTATTTTTGATGGATTTAACTGAAAGTTTTTTTAATGTTAAAAGTAAGATCTATATCTATTTATCAATTACACTGATATATCTTTCTAACAAAAATAGTGAGCTTTTCTCAACAGTCTCTTTCTATCAAAAGGCAATACCAGTATATGTTAATTAAAAAAGAATTATATCTAAAATATTTGTACTACTGTCTTTGTCCTAATTGTTACACAGGAGTTGTCCTCTGGCCATTTTTAGATGTTTCTTGTCAAGCCTCTGAACATATGACTTAATGGATATAGGCATTTGGTACAATTTTCTGGATCAGCTAATTCAAGCTTGACTACTCAGGGAAAATAACTAAGAAATTCTTAATAAAATAAGAGTAATCTACCCTGATGGATTGAATTAAGGATTCAATTCAAACTTCAGTTTAAACAGGAAGAAAGCTTGAGACCAGCTTATTCCAAATATTGTCTATCTAAACTCATATATAAATGGAACTTTGTGTGTATCTGTCTGTGTGTGAATTCATTCATGATGGACTTTGAATTGACTGGGCCGATCTTCTTGAAAATTCACATGGTTGTACTTTATGTGTCTGAAGTGTTCTTAGATAGCAGTTATTTCAGAATACCACTAATTAGTATCGATAATTTTTTTAAAAATCAACTTCTAGAAGGAATGGTCCAATTAAAATGAAATTTTAGACAATCTTACCAATAAAAGAATTGTTCAAAAGTTTAATGAAAGCAGACACCCACCTCGAACTACTTTGCCAATTTTTTATCTAGAGACATAAAATTTGATAAATGGGGCATTTGGACCTGTTGAACAAATTTGATTTGGCTTTCAGTCCAAAAAAAATATCTACCTGAGGTATCAAATGAGCAAGTCTGGGTAATATTGCTAGTATAAAGATGATAACAATAGTCTAAGTACTCTAAATGATTTAAATATCAATGTTGTATGCTTAACTGATTTTAAATAGTCTATAAAAAGTTGATAGGTAAAAAAAAATGTATATTTGAATTATAATGGATTTTATCTATGCCAACTCTTTCTGTTATGTAACTGCACATATGTGTCATCCAAGGAATACTTTTTTTCTTTAACTAAAATAATTGAATGAAGAATGCTATATTTTTCATTCAATCATACATTTGTTTTTTACTATTTCTTTCGACAACCCATAAAAAAAGATGAGTGTAAAGAAACTATCTATGCCCATTGAATAAGTCAAAGGTCCAATCAACCAAATACTTTCAACCTCATTATCTATTCTACTCTGGTCTACTTTAAAATTCTGTTCATTACATACACTCTTGTTTTCCAAAACAGGTCCTAAATTTTCAATAACCTTGTTTTCATATTTTGTGTCAGAATTAAATAAAAATTCAGGAGTTATACTTATCTAAAATATCACATAAAAATAAACCTTGTCCTTTTCTTTAGTTTAGATAATATGTTCAAGATGGATTCTATTAAGCTCCATATATTTGTTTTGTGACTATGGCAGTTGTGCCCAAAGGTTAACATTTATTTTGTATATCCATTTTTGTGGACTGTTACCCTCATCCTTAATCCTCTAGCCTTCGTCAGGTGTTAATGGTGACCATCGATATGAATGTTAAGACTAGGGGCTGTATCCACAGCAATTACTTCCCTCCATAGTTCTTGCTGTGGATACAGCTCCTAGACTCAACATTCATATCCATGGTCCCAATAAATACCCGACGAAGGTCATAGGATTAGTTGGGTGAAACAACAGCTATAAGGATGAGAACAACAGTCTGCAAAAGTGGATATACAGATTATGAAGCTTCATCTCAAAGCATTCTTTAAAAATAGACAATTCTTTTTAATTTTCTAACCAGTAAGAGTTAAAATCATAGAGGTTGATTAATTAGAAGCTGAAAGTGCAAATTGAGTTGTTCTATACACCTCAAAGATAAAGAAAGGTCTAGATAAGTTTATAGTTATACAAAGAGACCTTCTTAGGTGAATTTCTGTTGAGAAAATGAGCAAGTGCATACATAATGTCAAAATTCATAAAGAAGTCTTTATCATTATTCAAATTATTCATACTTCTACACTCATCTTCACAACATTTTGGCCAATGTGCTCTTCAACCTTCTTCAAGAAAACTTCATGTTGAGTTTTTTCAGAACTGCAAAATTAACTCTTTATCTAATCTATGAGAGGAGGTTAAGTATGCACATTCTGTAAGTGTCATCAGTTTTGGGGTATCTTCAAAAGAAATACCATCAAAGAACTCCTGTCCCAGGTGAGTAAACGGTATAGTTATTATATGTTACATTATTAACATATGCAGTTGCATAGACTCTTACACAAAATGAGGCTAGATAGCCAAGTTTCAGCAGAGAATTCCCCTATAAGAAATTTAATTGATGTTTTTGCAAATGCATTATATCATTGTGTAAAATCTAGAAAAACCCATTGCTTTTATTTTACACTCTATTTTGATGCAAGCAGGGTTTTTGCATAGAATTTGATGTAAGCAGGCTTTTTGTATAGAATTTAGAACACATGATAAGATGTCATTTTCTATGCCATGCACCAGTTGCCTGCCTTTTATGGCATGCAAACAACACTTGATAACTTGAAAAAAAATTTACTTACCATAATATTAAATTTTTGCTCAGATACGCCAAACTTCAGAAAATATTTGAACATTTGTTGATATATTTTTTCGGACTGTTGGCCTCATTCTTATCATTGATACTTTCATGACATTTCAGCTGAAACATGAAGGTAACAAGAGTCCAGAAAATAGATCCACAAATTATCAAGCCTCATTCATCCCAAGGATTTCGAAAAACCATATTTGACCATGTCAGAACCTCAATCTCATGATTAAATTATAGAGTGTGAGAAGAAGGGTGACCAGTGGCATATTTCTACAACCTCATCAAGAGAGGACAGATACCAGTGCTGAAGCAAGACCAGCAGCCAGTCTTGTGAATATAATATCTTAATCCCATTTATAATTCTGAAATTTGCACTAACTGTTTGGTTGTTGAGAAATAAGATAAATAATATTAACGAAATTAAAATGATAGATCAGGAATTGTATGAATGACTTAGGTGGTTATGAGAATTTGATAATTAATGTTGACCAATTTAAATTTGCAGAATTGTAATAACCTGTTGGATAATTAAAAGAATCTTTTGTAAAAACAAGATAGATGTAGTCTCTGTTTTTCTTCTATCAGAAAAAATAAAGATATAATAAAATGGGGACTATTTGTGGAGCAGGTTTTTTTATTCTCTAACTGGTTGATTACTATCTCTCCCTGCCCTCATCCCCCCTCTCTGTCTCTCTCTGTCTCTCTCTCTCTCTCTCTCTCTCTCTGAAGTTTGTATAGTATTACTGTGGTGTTATTTTGGACCGGAACAGAAC
>JAYKTE010241775.1:0-11945 GCA_036873565.1 Xipholeptos notoides | reverse complement strand
CAAAAGCCCAGGGATGAGCACATAAAAATGGCCTTGTGCCTAACTTGGGTTGGTGCTCGACCAAGTAAATATAATATGAAGCTGTATGAGATATTGAACAATAACAAAAATTGGGATGCAAAGTTTTGGATTGTTAAACGTTTTGTCCCTTATCCTGACTAAATAAAAGGAATAAAGAAATTTTATACCTGTTTCAGGAGTTCTAGTACAAAATGGAACATAAAAGTAGTCAACCCAATGATCAGAGAATTAGTCTCATATTCTATTGATAGTAATTCTATGAGGAATAGAATTCCAAGCAATTATCTTTTTAAACTTCACTTTGTTTAATAAGATCTAAAGTATAAACGCAATAAGATAAATCAAACAAATTCTACAAATACAGAAATCGATTTACAAAAAATATAAAAGAAACAAGTCAAATACAGAACTAAAAACAATTCTAAAATAAGTTCTAACTTTATCTAAATACTTCCTTGTATTCTCTTGCAATTAACATGTAAAGTTTGTCGTATATTTTTAAACACCAACTTTCTAAAACAGCAATTTTCTGAATTTTTCTTAACTGTCATAGAATAAAATTAATAGCTTACACTATAGTGTTAGACCCATTATCGTATTTTAAAAACAAATTTTTTAAGAATAATACTTTGATGAATTTATCACTATAATTTCTTTTTGTTTTAATTCCCCCCAAAATACTACCACTTTGGACTTTATACAATTATACCATTTTAGGATCCAATGCCTTTCAAATATGAAGATTATTAAATTGGATTCTGATGAAAAAATACTTTTTTATAATGATCAAAGAAAAGGTACAAATTTTCGATCATTAATTCAACTGAAACAATGCCTTTTTCCTATTCTATCAGAGCCACAAGTATCATATTGCCTTTACCAAGCTGAAAGTTAAACACTTTCAAAGCATTTAAAGATATACTATAGTCCCCATCTCTTGTTTTTCAGAATCCTTGAGATGAAGCTTAATAATTTGTATATTTATAATGCAGACTATAGTCCTTATCTCTAAACCCACATATATATCCCAGTTCTATAGCTGGAGGGAAATGTGTATTCATACAATTCCAAAGGATATCAGTCCAGATGTAAACGTGATGGTCCGATTAGGATTCAAACTCATGTACTGCAATGCCAGGGTCTGGGTGCCTAACCACTGTCCTAAGAAATAAATGTTTGCATGGTTAATCTTTACAAATTATTAATGAACTTGAGTATCCTTGAAATGAGGCTTGATAATTTGTAAACCTATTTTTCAGAGTTGTCTTTGTCTTTATCTTTATAATTGTTACCTTCATAATGTTTCAGACAATGAACCCTTCGGTTTTCTTCAGATGACTGAACTTGAGAACCTTCTAGTTGTGATTGGGAGTTTTCACAGAATTTTGAATTTAACTCTTTATTCAATCCATGGGGTAGACTGCCAGCTAGGGGTGCTAAGCCTTCGAAATGTATTCTTAGTAATTACTAGGGCTCTGATCATATTCTATTATTAAAGAATATTCATGTCACAGCCCAACTTGTTGCTTGACTATTTTGCTATTTTACCATTTCTTTTAATTTTGTAGTTATTACTAATAACTATAGAATTTAAAGAAATGGTAAAATCGCAAATTAGTCAACTATGTGACAAGAATAATCTTTAATAAAAGAATATTGTCACAGCCCTAGTAATTACTGCTCTTGGGTAGGATTGAAACCTTCACTTTCAGATAATGCTTACTTACAACTGCAGAAACGCAAGGCCTTTTGCCATGGGTTCAGCTATTTCTTAGGTTCGATATTTTCATCAAATTTACATTTTCTAAACTAACATGTTCATCTTTCTTTATGTATATGATAATATTTCAGCTAATGTTTCTTCAAAACTTGAACACTTCTTCAATTTGGGTTACAATTCAATGAAACAATATGGATTTCCTACATTCAAAAAAAGAAAACCCACAATTACAGATGACCGGAGAGTGCTTCAGCTAAAACTGTGTGTAAGAATAGATTAAAAACAAGATTAAGACAAATATCTGAAAAGCACAAGTTTTAAGAAAGAATTGTATTAAACTGTTCTTTTTATTTAATTGAAACAACATACAATATTTCTTATTGTACATCTTAAAACTTGAATACATCAATATTTGTTTTTTGTTTTGTTTTCAATAAAGATATGATGTTCATTATAAACTTACAAGGATGATTGAAGGGTTTCAGTTGACATCATGGATTATCATCTCTATCCATTATCTTCATAATCCTACAAAATCTATTTTCATCCTGAATTATGATATACAAAAAGAAATCAAATCAAGCAACTGAATAAGATTAAAACAGATCTATACGCATCTGGAATAGTTTTTTTTTTTTTTTTATTCAATTAAAAAAAGAATCTTATCTTTATTTTTTTTGCTTAATTTTTTAAAATGATTTTAAAAGAATAAATCCAATTCAATTTATGCAGTTTACCGAAACATTTCTGAGACTTTTCAAAATGTTTTATTACAGGTTTGTGTGTGTGTGTGTGTGTGTTCAGATGAAATACAGATGAAAAACATCACGTGGAATAAATAGATCATATTGTTTTTGGTTAGTTTCTTTGTTTTAGGGTTCTATCACATTTGAGAGTTATTTCATATTAAGATAAAACACAAATTTAAAAAGATAAAAATTTGTAAATAATTGATTTTATTAAGTTCTGAAATGGTAGGGAATATTACTTTTCAAATAGTTCAGTAGATCTATATAACCTATATTTGATCCTGTATTCAATCTTTGAGGAGGGGGAGTAGACTGCTCCGATTAATCATGACAAATAGTATTAAGTCTTTAAAAAGTATTCTTATTTATTATATTTGGGTGAAATTGAAACCCTAAACTCAAAGCCTTTGTCTGTTGGGCAACCACTGGTCCTGCTTTTAAATAATTTTTCTGATTTGTTTTATATTACATTTTATGCATCATGTCTCTAGTATTGTATAGTTTTGAACCATTTCAACAGGATAAGGGGATGCCCACAGGGGATAAGCACATAGGCTTTTGAATCATAATAAGTTTGAATCCTAGTTGCTCCATCATGTTCATATTCAGACTAATAACCTTGACTGGCATAATAAACAAATAAAAAAAGGTTAAAAAGAAAAAGTTCACAATCCATTCCTCAAATTAATCGATAAAAGGTAACATGAAACTTATGAAAATATTCCAGTGAAATCTTCAAATCTATGTTTTTAATCTTTTTAAAAATCTTCCTTCTTTTTAAAGTGAAATTAATTTATGACTTGTAAATAAACTTCAAAATCCTTAAAATACCCACTCATATAAAAAATTAGAAAATAAGATCACTAAAGACATGACTAGGTTAAGTGAGAAGAAAAAACTCATACCTTTCCCAAAATTAATTGGCGATACAGTTTTCAAGTTTTTTCTGAGACAACGTTTAGTTTATTGATATACTGAACATATTCAAGTTTTACAAAGTAACTTTTTTTTTTTTTTTTTACTTATGAACTGTTTGTCTATTCAAATTAAAATATTTTTTGTTCAAAAACATTGTCCCAAATGCCAAATTAATATTCTATACAGCTTCAGCTGCATTATTAGCCCAGTCTGAACTGATACAATTATAAAATGTAAAATTCATGAGTTGAAAAGATTTTTTTTTATCAACTTGCTTTGAGAAAAAAAACATTAAAAAATAAAAAGAAAAGAAAACTTTTAAAAAATTAATGAAAATACTATATCATTGTAAAACATGATAAACAGAATCAACTGAAAATGAAAATCCAAAAGCCTTTCATATATTCAATTTGATTGGTTGCTGTCAAGATTGACAATTAACTTGCCAGATTTTTTTCAGCTCGAACGAAAATATACTGCATTATAATGGAACATCAGTTTACCCAGCCATTCTTTTCTCTATGAATAAATTATGATAGTAAGTTAGTAAGGAAACATTTTTATCTAGATATACAGCAATACAACAGATCAAACAGGAAGTGAATTTCAAAGTAAAAGTTGAAATTGAACTCAATTCATTAGTTTTGTTTTCCCTTCGACTAAACATTATTCCATTTTGAACATCATCATCATCACTAAAAATAGTAGACCTAACTTTTCAGTGTTTACAATCATTTCATCATCATCATCATCATCATCATCATCATCATCATCTTGCAGCCTCAGCCAACATTACACCTTTCTAGTATGCATTATCGGACAGAGCTGTTAGAAGGTCTTCCTTGGTGTGGTCTCTTCAAACGCTGTCTGGAATGAGCTTCTGAGACCGCTTTAGTAATTATGGCTGCCTCCATAATAATGACAATCTTTTAATTAAAAACTTTAATTTTAACAACATTAAATTTCTTTAAAAAAACAAAAGCTTTCAGAATACAAACCACAACCAAAGTTATTGTCTTATCCTCATTAAAATGGATTCTTTATATACAAAGTTCCAGTTTAGATTATCTATCTCATATATACATCAGTAGATTAAGCATATACTTCCAGTGGCTTCAACCAATGTCTGGATTTACAATAGAATAGTTGAAAGTAAATAAATTTATAAAGTGTGATTCAATTAAGAAATAGAAGATAATGTTGTAAACAATGATATTGAAGACTTTAATAAATAAACCACGATATATAGGGGAAACCAAGTGGCTAAGTGCTACGGCTTAGATATTGTGATATGCAAGTTCTGATTCTAATTTCTTCATTACATGTACATCTGAGCTAATACCCTTTAGAAAAGTATGAATTATCTTTCATTCTCCAGCTATGGGTCATATAGTTTAACAACTGTTTTTCTAATAGCCTCGTTATGAAAAAAGAGTAGGCTTATCTAAAAACAACTGGTCTTGGCACTAAATGACTAAAATGGTTAATAGGCCATTAAATACCACATTAACAGCAGTAGCAACAATATGTTTAATTTTTTATACTAAACACTTAACTAGTTGCTAAATCACTTACATTAAAATGGTTTTATATTATGATAATAAACAGTTTACTACATCAAATAACTAGGCCTATCCTAGAAAATAGGGGAAAAAATGGAAGATGTTTGACTTTTGGCTGATATATGTAAAAAAAAAAAAAAGTAGAACATCCAAATAATCTTTCTTATAATAATGATAAATTTGTATTTGTTTATTTTTATGTATTGTGTCATGCTTTAATAATTAAAAGTGAAAGTGTATACCACAGATGTGGAATCAAGCCCCAGACCCTCAGATTATGTTCATTACTTTTATTTTAAAAAGTTTGATCCCCTGCCAACTGAGCTATAAAGGCAATATTTACATAATTTCCGTCATAATCATAATCACCCCAAACAAATATTCTACATTTTGTCATACTATTTATTTATTCCGACTATTTTGTCAACATTTTTTACATTTAAACCATTATTCTTAATGATAATTATAATCTAAAATCAAGCTGGACAAACTTTTGATATATTTTTTCAATCAAACTTTGGTTCCAGAATCTATGAGAAGTGGGTGACCAGATTTTATACAGGAAGATCTTTGGAACCAATAATTGTGCCTGTCAAAACTTCAAAATCATTTTAGGAAAATAAAACAGATGATTCCTTTTTCAGGTTCAGTCTAATATGATAGTAGTACTTCATCAATTATTTTTTCTGGTTGCTGAAAATTGAGTATCAATTGGCAATATGCATCTCCAACAAATTAAATCACAAACAAATTAGAAGGTAAAACAAAGCCCAACTATGAGATAGCAAAGAAGAATAATTCCCATTAAATACACAAGGTAAGTAGTTAGCAAATTGATAGTTAGCTATGACTAAATAATGAGTAGAAAAATTTTAAGTTATAGCTGATTCTGTTGGGTGTGACCATACCTACTACCATAAAAAATTGGTCACATATGGCAGATGGTCGCTCACTAAATGCTCATGCATGTTCCATCTATGTTATCTATGCATAGAATAAAGGTTGTTAATAAGGTGGTTGCTGACAATGGTCACATATAGCAGCAGGATTCACAGTAAATGCTTGAAAAACAAATGCTACAACAAAATTGTGGCTATATTGACCAGTAGAGATTATTCCTATCAACTCTCATAGGTCTGATAGCCTAACATTTGTGAATAGACAAACACATCCCTGCTACTGTTATAGATTGACCTCATATAAAATTTATGATTTGTTTTTATAGATTGACTTTATATAAAATTCTTATTTTGGTTAGAAAATTCTTTATAATCCAAAATGGTTTTTAAAACTATGGAAGCAATCTTATTCAAACTTTCTTAGAAATGACCTAGTAACCCACTAGACAAGAAAGTGATCCAGTCAACCCATAATAAACAGTTTTCACTGTCAGCAATTGAATTTTGAGAGGTTTAGAATGTCATTTCTTCAGTGTTCACGCACTTAATCTAAGTAGAAAGAACCTATTGTTTATAAAGAATAGAGAAGTCCTGGAATCCTGCCAATCTTTAGCTGCCTTAAAGCTAGCATATTACACAATAATGTCATTGAGTCACTAAAAGCAAATTGAGATCTTACACATTTCAATATTATCTTATATGAGGTGTCATAGCTAAGGCTTTATTAGAGTGAGGGTAAGGAAGTGAAAGCTAGGTCTTTGGCAAAAGAAAATTGGGCAACCAGACAGAGATTTTCATCTTTGATAATAAACAAATAAAATTGTTAAACAAAAAAAAGAAAAAGAGAGAAGCAAAAAATTAGAATATAGGATAGAGTAACTTGTAGCTTACAGTTAAGTAAGAACAAAAAAAAACAATCTCAGTACTAATAAATGGTAAGTTATATAAAGTTAGTTGTACAATGAAATATTACAAAATAGAGTGTAAGATACAAAAAAAGAGCAAGAACAAAAAAAAAAGTAATGAAAAAGAAAAATTGAATTTTTCAAAACAGAAATAATGTAAATAAACAAAAATTCATTTCTTTATATTCCTTCTTTGGCTTCACTATATATGCAAATCATTTTTAATTCAATATCTGGATTTCTTTAAAAAAAAATTTCAAAAGAAAAGTTAGCCCAAAAAAAGGACAAAGAAAGAAAGCAAGTAAGCAATATATAACAGAAAAGGAATGGGGAAAGGGGGAAATAAAGGGAGGGATATTTGCACAAAGGAAGATTGGAAGAATTAATGCAAGAATTGGAAGATGCTTTTTAAAATAGAAACAAAAAAAAAGGAAAATAGGAATAAAATAAGAAATGAGGAAAAAAAGGAAAATAGGAATAAAATAAGAAATGAGGAAGAAAATGAAAATAATATGATGTAATCAAACAATGAATAAAACCCATGAAAGTTAGAGACAAGGAGTGAGGGAGAAACATTTTTAAAAAAAGAGACAGGAGAGAGAGAGATAAAAGAAAGAAAAATGATAGCAGAAAAACAGTGATATGAGGATTGTTCCAAAAATAATGCCTCATATTTTTTGGGGGGACCGAATGGATCAGAGGGGATTCAAAATTGCAATGTTATGATGACTGAACTTACTATTTCATCACCTGAAACGTTCATCACTCGGTTGAGGATATTGATGGTGTGAGACTCTAGGAAAGGAACCCGTCATGGGCATGCGTCAGAAGCATATAGGCATCATTGAATTCCTCCATGCAGAAAAAATTGAACCGATTAACATTCACCAGTGCCTGTTGAATGTTTACAAAGCCGATGCAGTTAATGTTAGCACAGTTAGGAAACGGGTTTGTCGATTTCAGAGTGGTGGCAGAGATGTGAGTGGCAAAGTTCGCTCCTGACATGAGAATGAATTGGCATGTTTGTCTCTAACAAAAGTACATTGAGAATGGTGGTGACTATGTAAAAAAAATAAATTCTGGGGCACAAAACATTGCCAGTTTTACCCATCTCTGTAGCTGTTTATCTTTAAAAAAAATAGTAGGCGATGGGCCAGAGCCTAAAAAAGAGATTAGATTTTGAGTTGGTAGACACTTTAACCATATGAGAAAAGTGAACTTTAAATAAGTTGTGTAACAAATTTAATTGTATCAAAAAGTAGAAAAGTCATTTAGTTACCAGAAATATTTGAAAACAGTTCTTCCATTCATGATTTTGGGGAGGCACAAGATTTGGGAACATATATAAATGCCTTTTATGTTTTTTATCAAATGAATGTAAATGGCAGTGTTTTAAAGGATATTTATAATATAAGAAACTGATATGAGAATAGAAAGTAACATATTCATCGTTATGTCTTTACACAAGTCATTTCATTCGCTGAAAATTCCTAATTTAATAAATCTTGTTGATAGAATTAAATGTGTTAAACAACTTATTTTAAGTTCACTTTACTGGAACTAAACCATGAAAATTCACATTTTCCGTAAATGACACACTCTGCATTATCTCTCTTTTTCTGAAGCAGGGAGGGCGCACATTTAGCCTGGAGATCTTTTCAGATTCGGAATCAGCACAAAAAATACTCCTAGAAGCACTAGAAATTTTCTCATAAGTTTAAAGTGTCCACGAACTTAAGTTTTTTAGTATCTGGCCCATAGTCTATAGGTGGCATTACTTTTGGAATGACCCTCATAAATAAAAAGGAAGATATAATTTTTAGTGAAATAAAGTAGTTTGTAAGAAATTGAAATGAAAAAAATGGGACAGTGAAGTCAAAAGAAAAAGAAAATATGGGTATAGAATGAAATAAAAAAAAAATAAAAAATGAATAGCATTGAAGAAGAATAACAGTTGATGTTGCATGTGATGGCAAGGAAGTAGGAAGGAAATTATTTGTTAGAAAAACAAAAAAGCAATAGAAACCATACCAGAAGAAACATTAAGATGATTTAAAGAAAAAGCGGCTATCTAGAAACAACATGGTCTATGCTAAACAGAAGAAAAATGTTGTGTGTGTGTGAGTGAGAGAGAGAGAGTGAGAGAGAGAGAGTATAATAAAAATGAAATAATGGCTGTTCCAATGGAGAGAAAATTGAATAGGTAAAAAATGAAAAATAAGTAATAATCGGGAACATATTGTTGATATAGATTTTATATATTATTTATACATTCACATTATTTGGTTTGCTACACGTGTTTCGAATCTGTATGATTCACTTCAGGCGAAAAGTTGTTTTTCATTTGATGGAATCTTTTAATGCTAGTTTTTCTGCTATCAGAGCTGGAACAAGTTTATTGAAACTTTTTTATAAGAAAAAAATAATGGGATTGAATTTGAAGATTAAGTAAGAAAAAAAGAGATAAAATCATATGGTTGGACGGGGGAGGGAAAAAAGAAAGAAAGAAGGGAAAACTTGGCTAGGTTAGGATAACAGATAGGAATTAGTATCAAAAAGTTTTTCAACTCTTGAGAAATTTTCTTTGCAGCAAGAGATTACAGCCAGAAAGAGGGAGGTGGGAAGAAGATTTTTCAAGAAATTTTTTTTGTCAAATAAACTCACTATAAAGATATTTGTTACAATCAAATCCAAGAAACTATATCAGATTGCCACACTTGAAAAAGAAGCTAGAAGTTGAAATCAGACAATAAGAAAAAAAAAAATCAATTCATCAAAATAATGGACATCAATTATTGGTTCAAATTTCTTTGTTTAACACCATATCTACCTTCATGTCATTTAATTCCAGTTTTTATACAAGATACCCTATTACCCTATAAGTAAGGTTAACGCAACAACTGTGGTATACGTAAGGTTATGATCAGAATTTATAGTACATTACTAAAAAGTTCATCTGGCCATGAAAGGCTATTACTACAATAACAATTAAAAAGCTGTGAACAGCACACCTCAGAAATGCAGATCTAGAAAGCAACAGAAGGCACTAAAGTAGTAAATTGCATACATATAACTGTACATGTGTATATGTAGGTTTGGGTAGATAGATGGATAAAAGCAGACACTCAACAATTAGAAGCCCTGAGAAGTCAACAACATCAGAGATATTTTTAACAGTAACAAACTGCAGGATAGGAAGTCTTAAAATTTAGCCAGCAACAGAGGGTAGGTACTAAAACAGAAAAGTGTGTGCTTATAAATGTGTATGTAGATGGATAGATGGATATACATATATACTCAACAATTAGAGGCCCTCAGAGGTCAACATCATCTGAGATATTTTTAACGGTAACAAACTGTAAAAATAATTCAGAGATGCATTAAAGAAAGAAAGAAAAAGGTTCTTTCATTAGAGAAGATGGCAAGTTTATTTATATTTCACCAAATGCAGAAGTTAAAGTAAGTGGGGGAGATGAAGAAGTAGAAGAAAACAAAAAAAACGAAACCCATTCAAAGCGAAGATAATCAGAGAAGGTTTTAAAACAATCGAATGTACAAACAGATATAAAAGGAAATTGATGAAGAAAGAAGAGGAAATAAGTAAAAAAAAAAAAAAAGAAAATGTTTTCAGGTGAGAAACAAAGGAAATGAACAGCTAATAAAAATACCATTCAATGAACTTATAGGACTAAGCCTGTTTTTGATTATAATGCTTCAAAAACCTTTCATTCACTCTCTAAGATTAGACATATTCATTATTCAGTCACAGTGACATGCATTGTGAAACTAAACATCAGACCAAAAGTGCACTTATGCAATTCAAACGTATACACAAACAACACAATATAAAGATGTATAGTAAAAACTCCTAATAGGCCAGAGTTACATTCCAGAAAAGCAAAGTCTGTCAAGGGATTCAATCTTTTAGAAGAATAATTTTAAAATAGTTTCTTTTGAATAGTGACTGATAATTTGTTTGTTGTCTTAACTATCATAAATACGAAGCCTCCAGTCTTCATAGCTCTTCTACTTTTAAAAATCAACTTTGAAAAAGGGCAGCATTACTTTTGGAATGACCGTCGTAGTTCTATCTAATATTTTTATTTATAACATTTTTACTATAAGCTAATATAACCACAAATACTAGTTATATATTGCACAATTTTTTTTTTAACAGAAGAAATATTTCCTGTAAAAGTAATGTCTTTTTTTGCTTTTTTTTATAGAAGAACAGAAAAAAATGAATAACTACAAATAACAAAAGTAGTTCTGGTTTTGAAGGTTTACTGATGAAAGATAATAAACCACTAGTCACAATCAATGAATTATGATATCAATTCATAAAATAGTGTCATTTTGGTTAGTTTTCTTTATTTCAGTGAAACATTGATGATAAAAGTAACACATTTAGATTTTAAATTTGATAAATATGCATACTTAACATGCCAAATGTCAACATTTGTTGAATAACAATCAAGAAGGTAGATTGTTAAAAAGCAATAGACAGAC
The DNA here is from genome assembly GCA_036873565.1 of Xipholeptos notoides. NCBI lineage: Eukaryota > Metazoa > Mollusca > Cephalopoda > Idiosepiidae > Xipholeptos > Xipholeptos notoides. The sequence continues at coordinate 662 of JAYKTE010241775.1, read as the reverse complement.
ATTTTAATTATGTTCAGGAGATTTTTTTAAATAATTTTCTATTTCAAAAAATCTATCTACAGTTCAAGAGAATATATTTTCTTTTGGTAATCAAAAAACAAAAAACAGAAATTAAATAAGCTAATTAATAAGTTCCATCTTTTGAAAATTCCTTAGAATACAATTATAAAAACTAGGACTATAGATCTGTCTTTGCTCTAATGACAGCTTTAGTCTAATAAACACCACAAAATAGAGTAAAAATCTTCAGACAACTTTATGAGAAAGTTTTTGGAACTAATATTGTTTTTCTTTTTTGAGACATAAAAAAACAAGAAGGATTGTTGTTCAGCTAATAAACTTTGTTTCATACATTAAATTAGAAAGATAACAGTTCCTTATTCCTGTGTATTATATACACAGAATATTTAAGAAGCATATTTCATATACGTATACTAATATGTAGAGAAAACTTTGCCTATATTTATAGTTAAAGTGCTCAAAGTGTAGACACAGAATCCACAGTTTTGGTGACTATCAATGTCTCACCTGTGCTATCATCAGACCAATTTGGTCTCCGATGATCACACAAAAGAGAAAATAACAGTCACCAACTGTGTCAATGTTTATCAACTACATATATATATATATATATATATATATATATAATAGATAAGTGTAGA
>JAYKTE010241664.1:0-11951 GCA_036873565.1 Xipholeptos notoides | reverse complement strand
AATCACTTGATGTCGCAGTGATGATTTGTCGACGTGATGAAAAACCCACGTGATGATAAGACTCGTGATGAGTAGAGGGTGATGATTGGTCGGGTGATGATAAGTCGGTAAACCCATTATCACTCCACCCCTCTCTCTCTCTCTCTCTCTCTCGGTGCCTTTTTTGTACAATGAATGTTCTAAATAATTGCATTATTTAAAAGTTAAAAAACCTAAATGGAAACTAAAGAGTAAAAATAAAAAAATAACTGGTAAAAAAAACCCCCCAAAAGAAACTTTTTCCTCCCCTAAAAACAAAAAAACATTAATTGATTAAACCTAACCTAACCTCACGATTCACCAATAAATCTTTCTTTTCCCAAAAGAAAAATCTCCGTTTACAAAACTTTTAAAATAACAAGTTTTTAAAAAATGCTTGATTAAAATAAACACTCTCGGCATTAAATAACCGAAAAGGTTGACATGCCGTAAAACAAATCAATCAAAAGACAATTTATCGCCTGCAGTTTAAAAAAAATCAGAAAAAGAAAGGAGAGAAGACAATATTCAATTGTTAACCAAAAGTGACGGAGGAGAGATAGAAAAAAAAGGTTTCCCAGAAATCCAGATTTTATTTTCAGTGTAACCCCCGATATAAGAGAGTTGTCGGGACGGGAGAAGTCTCTTATATCCGTTTCTAATAGACACAGGCTCTAACTTTGGAACCAGAGAAAAATCTCTTTAACCAAGTTACACTGTAATTAATTTTTCTAAATAAATTGGTCGACTTTTGAATTCGAAATCAAAACTCCATTTTTAACCAAGACTGCTTCGTTTTTTTGTCCTGTTTGTTTTTTTCCATTAAAACCCTTTAAACAAATAATAATCAAGAACCACGACAAATAAATCACTTCTATTCATTATTTGAGAGTGTTCATTTATTTTTAATTACTAAAAAATTGTATTTTTCGGAATCCTACAATAAATTCTACTAGTATTATCCGGACTATCTCATCTTTTTGTGTAATTCGGTCGAAAAGTAGTAGTGTGTGATGATGCAGAAAATAATAAAGATAAGGATAATAGTATGAATAATACTTGTAAAAAATTGTAATAAAAAAAGGAAAAGAAATGGACATTATTGGACAAGGACAACCTACGTTTTTAACTTTTTATTAAGGTAAATAATGTTAACTGTCACTACAAAAACACCACACTTAGTTCACTTTTTATTTAGTGCCCCCAAAACAATTTCTGAAAAATTTTTGCCTTTTTAGGATTTTTTTTTTCACTCTCATAGTTGATTTAGATTAGGATTAGTGCCAGAAAACAAAAAAAGGGGGGGGGTTAAAACCCTTTAAAAAAAAAAAAAGGAAGGCTAAATATTTTGTACATTTTGCTTGCTTCTCTGCTTGGGGTGGGGTCTTGTCGTGTCAACAACACTTTCTCTTAAGAAATTAAGACCCACCCAACCTTGGACCCTATGAGCCAAACTTAACTTTAAACCCCCTGGTCACTATTTTCAACAAATGAAAAAGAAATCGGTAAAAATAATTAAGTACATTGGTAGCAGGCTCAGTATTTTCTGCTTTCCGCGCGACCATAACCCAGGAACCCTTATAGACTGTCCTCTTCGTGAATAATGACTGTCATGTTCGTAAATTATGAATTTTCTTATTTTTTTCTAATTTAATTTAAGTAAATTTCATTAGTTAATCAATCAAATTGCAGTCTTACAGCTGTATTGGAGTGAGTAATAATCTTTCTAGTTTTTTGATGTTGTGACTTCGTAACGTCGAAAAAGGGAGTAGTTGTTAGTTTAGTGTCGTAAATTCACTGACACTCTGTTCATGTCTTGTCTTGTAGTGACGGGACGGACGTGGGGTTATAATTTTTCTTAACTGGGCCTCGCTTTAAAAACCCAGCAAAAATCAGGTAATCATCTTATCTAATCAGTATTAAATCTCACCCCCCCCCCCTCCAAACAGAAAGTATGCTCTCAGCCAGCCAGCACTGACTGAGGTTGTAAAGGGTAGGGCACTAGGGCACTCAGGGCTCTGCTGAACGGCGAACGCTGAACAGTAACATAAATGAAGAAGCAGACAGGATATATAGGCAAAAAATATATTTATATATCGATTATGAAAAAAAAAAAATTACACTCTTCATTCTTCACTTAATCGGTGAAAATTTCATATTGTTTACAGGACAGGGAGGGGTTCCTACACCACCGCAACCGCACACCGGGGTCCACATCCGCATGGACCCTAGAGATCGATGAAATATTTCTTGGGATCCACGAGCAAAATATCACATTCAAAATATTGTTAAAGAATTTTCATTATTATCATTACTATTATAATTGTTGTAGAGATATTTACATTAAATTAGTTTTCATATAAAAATAAAGCTTAATTATTTCCTTGTTTATTAAAAACCTAAAAATTCATATCAGTAAAAAATAGAATATTGTTTTACGACCAATATGAAGGGGTCCACCAAGAAAAAAATTAGGGAAAAGAGAGGGGTCCGGGCAAAAAAGGTTGAGGAGAACCCCTGAATAATTACCTGCTTTTTGGTAGATTTTTAAAGAAAGACTCGGAGACTCTGTTTAGAAAAACTATACCCCCCCCCCAAGTTTACGACACTAAACTACTCCACTTTACGACGTTACCAAGTCACAACGCTAAATATTAACGTACACAGAGTCCTGACGTATGCGACCACCATAGAAACTGGTCGCCTACAGCAGACAGAAAGTCGCTACTCGCTCACTAAAGACTCACATACATATTCATGATTATTGCACGCAACCAACAGGACGCATCTCCAACCATGCAAGGCAAAAAAGGTCGTAAAGAACAGGTAGTCGCTCTAATAGAACAGGAGGAATCAATGTAAAATTAAAAGAATAGTAAACAAATAAAGAATACCGGGGCGGGGCGGGTTGGTTTCACTGGCTTTGGTTTACACAAGTGAAACCTGTCGTACGCGACCACTAACTCCCATTAAAAAGAAATCATTTCTTTAGCATTGAATTGATGATCTGTTTTTAATGGGTTAACTGAAAACATTAAAACATTGAATCTTTTTAAAATGGAATTAGAATATTGAATCTTTTTAAAATGTTAATTTTAAATACAGCGAATTTCGGTATTAGTTTGAGCGTCAGCGTCACTACACACTTACGAAGAAAGGTAACTCACATGCTCTAAGGCACATCAACATCCCGTCGTATTTAGGGTTGATTTTTGTGAAAAATCATTAGGACTAGAGAGAGGGGGTGGGGAATGGATTGATTGCTCCGAAAACGGTTAGCAGATTCTTGTTCAACAACACACTAAAATCTACAAGAAAAAAATATTTTCTTCTACTAGAACGATTTGACGCTTAAACTTTACCTTTACCGTATGCGACAGAATACTGCCATAAAAAATAAGGAAAAAACATTTGAAGTCAAATAAAACCTTCCAAAATACAGTGTGTCCGAAATACTGTCGTGTCCGACCACCCCTAAATTCCATCAAAAATTGGTCGCAGACGAGAGCGCTGACTAAAGACTCACCCATCTAAAATCGTCTGTGTATTAGGGAAAAAAGGTCGCTAATAACAGGTGGTCGCTGATGACGAGGGTCGCATAGAGGACGGTTCACTGTTGCTTTATTATTATTATCGTTGTTACTAGTAAGAAGGGAAGGCATGGATGGCGGAACAACACAAAACAAGACATTAATGGCCATAAAATTGGGGTCCATTTTATGTAATAAAATCAATTGGAAATTTTTCCTTCCTTTTTCTCTATTCAACTGCTAGGCCGGTTTCTTGGCCGATGGAGAAAAAAAATCAACAAATATGTGTGTATATACAAATTTATAATTAATCGAAGCCAATAAAAAATTAAATCTTTAAAAAGATGGATTTACCTTATTTTCTGGGTTTGTTTAGGTATTCGAGCGTGCCGACCAAAGGTTTTTAATTTGGCTTTTTTAACAACCAGAAGAAGGCACAAAACAACAACTCTCCACACAAGAAGAAAAAGATGGCCGAACTAGTTTTATCTTCCTCTTCCTTTTACTCCTTCGGTTTTTTAAAAAAAATATTTCCTTTTTTTCCGGATTTATTTTTAGTTTGTCGTGTATGAATTATTATCCAAAATTAATTATTTCTTTCATTTTCCACATCGACATTAAAAATTGTCGGCAATACATTTTAGTGAACTAAAAATTTTAAAAAACAAACCAACCTACACAAGAACTACAACGAAGAACGCTGTTTGTTGATTTTTTTTATTTCGTTTTTCACTTCTGTTTTTTTTATATCCCTTTCTCTTTCTCTGAGTCACTGTCTCTCTTTTTTCTCGCTCTCTTTTCTCCCTCTCTCTCTCTTATCGCTTCCTCTCTCGTTATTTTTCTCCTTCTGTCTTGCGCCTTTCTCTTTACATCTCTTTCTCTATGACTCGTTCCCTCTCTTTTTTTCGCTCTCTCTGTCTCTTCGTGTCGCTTTCTCTCTCCTTATTTCTCTCCTTTTCTACTTTTCTCTCGCCCTTTCTCTTTTTTATCTTTCTCTTTTTGTGGAGTTTTTGTATGAAAAGTTGTCAAAACAAAATTTACCTTTTTAAGGAAAGGATTTAAAAATCTGATTTGATTTCTGTAAATTACAAAAATAAAAGGAACATATTTTCAAACAAAAGTGTTTTTATTTACTTAAAATTGCTTGAATAAAATTCAGACAGGATTTTTTAAATAAAAAATAAATTTAACTAAAAAGAGAAAGCAGAACTTGATAATCATTAAAATTATTTCCATTTAAAAAAAAAAAACAAGAATAAAATTAGAGTGTATGTAAGTATATGTAAGTGCGTGTGTATGTATAACCTGTTTGAAGTTTAAATTATTTAATTATTATTTTTATTGCAATATTGCATTTATGCACTCACACTGTTCGATATGAAAATTGATTTTTTTCCTAATTGAAGTTATTTGCTGATTATAATTAAATAAGTACAAGAGATAAAAAATATTTGTCAACCATTGGGTTGATTTTTAAGTCTGGGGATAGCCAAATATAATTATTTTATTAAAGGTGAGTAAGTCAGTCAATATTTTTTCACAATTTATCCATATCAACCAACAACACCCTTATGTTTTATCCATTCAAGTTTGATTTTATCATATTTTCCCAGTACACACTACATTACTGCTAAATTTTGATTAATTTAATCCTAACTAAATTGATTTGTAATCCAATTTTTGCAATATTATTATCATGATGAAAGTGAAGTGATGTAATATGCAAGTTTTTAATAAATGCAATTGCCATTTGGTCTAAATTTATAATTTCAATATTTTCACCTAAATGATTAGGAAGAGAAAATAAAATATCTAAAGTTAAAAAAACCTTCCTTAACTAAAACTCCAAATTGATTAAACCCATTCAGTAGATTAGAAATACTAGTATGTTAGTTAAAACTTCTTATTCACAGTCATTTTCTACAAAAAAAATACTGTTTATTTTGTTTATTTACCTGAGATAAATGAACCTACCTCATTTTTTAAACTTTAATTTATGTCAGCATAGAATGATAGAATAGAAAATGACAATGAAAGTGAGTTGTAACAAATCAAATTAAATCTTTTTTACGTAAAGCATTTCAATTTAAAGATATATTTGGACTAATACCCTCGGGAAAGGTATGATCCCCATATTCCCTCCAGCCATGGATTAAATACTGCACATTGCGTTATTAAAAAAACTAAGTGTGGACAAAAAATGAAATTTATGAAAAATGATTGTTCTCGGCATTAAATAACCTAAAAAGGTTGATATGCTGTAAAACTAAAGAAACAAACGAAGATTTATCTTATCGGTGTGTGTGTGTGTTTTAAACAAGAGGTTCTTGAAATTCCTAACACATTCCTCACCTTTTGATTCCAGGTTTCTTCAATTTCTTTCCTCCATTTTGAATTGTAATGCTGTAATTTTGTTCCATAATTATAGTTAAGACTTGTACACATTATTGAAATTCCTTTCTTATTCTTCATTCTTTCTTTCATTATAACTAAGCCAGTAAAAATTGATATTTTCCCTTGGTGGTCATATCATTCCAGTTTTATACCATTTCAACTTCAAAATAGATTTATTTTCAAGTAAAAGAATTAATCAATTTCAAAATGTTTCAATCAACTTCAAAATTGAATAATCAACCTTAAAAATGGATAAATCAACTTCAAATTGAAAAGCAACTTCAAAATGAGAAATAATCAAACAAGTTGTTTTCTAATTTGAAGTTGATTAATCCATTTTCAAGTTGATTGTTCCATTTTCAAGTTGATTAATCTATTTTGAAGTTGATTAATTCTTTTATTTCAAAACAAGTCCAATTTGAAGTTGATATCATTTTGAAGTTGAAATGGAATAGAATTATGATCTAAGTCATGAAAATCTACCCTGGACACAAGCATATAGTTACGAATAAGTTAAAATCTCTAGAAACACTAAGACTTGGGGGGTGTTTGCGCTTTGTTAAGACCACAGGTATTTTCTCTAGTCGAATTGAATTAGTGTACTTAATATTTGACTTTTAGAATTCACAAACCCCTTTCAATGTATCAGTGGAGCTGAATAGCTTCTCTGTATGATTTTAGAATTTTTTTGATAATTAGTATACTTAGTCCACCAAAAATTATGTAATTCTAAAAAAATATCTAAAATAGGTTAAGTTTCTGCTGTCAATTTCATTGATGTTGGGATAAGAAAATATTAATTTGAGAAAATACTCTTTTGAGGTTTTAACATATACTAGAACACCTGTGACCCATTGGGTCAAATAAATATTTAATTTATATGTAATTAAAGTCTATAAAGTATTTATTAAAGCAATGCTCTTCTATTTGCAGCATTCTTTGTAGAATTTAAGTGATTCAAAAACACTTTGATATTATCTTTTTGCTTAACTCTGCTAAGCACAACATAATTTGATTTTTTTTAAATCTACAAATAATTAAAATTTTAACAGCCTTTTTGAAAAAAAGCTTGATTCTAAAAAAATCTGCAAAGAATTTATATTTAGAAAAAAAATGTTAACAGCTTATGAATTTAAAATTTTGAAATTTATATAAAAAACATGAATTTGAATCTTTATTTTCTACTCATTGTATTGTTTTTCTCTTCACTTACAATCTTGTCTCTATTTTATTATAAGAAAGAATAGGAAATTGATTTCATCCTCACAAGTGAGAGAAGCAGGGTTTTATAAATATATAGATTAAAAAGCAAAAAAATTATTCAGATTTCTATCCATATCTTCATTATTATATTTACATTTATTTTATTTTAAATTTGTAAATAAAAGTCCAAATAATATGAATAATAATATTAATAATCAAAACTTATCTCATAAATTCAGAGGGGAAGTCAATTTGGGCCAATCGGTAGGCAGTCGGACCTCGGAATTGTAGTACGCGAGTTTGAATCCCAGTTGCTCCGTTTGTGTTCATATTCGTACTAATACCGTTGGGAAAGGTATGAATCCCCACAATACTTCCAGCTATGGGTCAATAAGTGTAATTTGTGCCATTAAGAACTGTGTGTACAAAAACTAACATTTACCAAAAATTAGCACAATTTAAAAACCATTAGCACACATATTAAATGACGTAAAATGGTTGATATGCCGGAAAAACACAAACAAACAAAAAGATCTTTACTTACATTTATTGCTGTCACCGCATACATGTTGTGCGTGGTGTGTCGCCTTGTGGGGGTATTTCTGCACAAGTTGAGTTCTTCAGCTCTGATTGATGCAGGTGTCACTTATACCGTTTGGAAATAGGCCCCATTTACACCCTTCGGTTCCCTATGAAAGTTGTCAATTCTCTCTCAGCCCAGGCTACTTCGGATATTTTGGTGAAATCGAACTGTTGCTGAACAAAACGAAGGCCCAATTTGAAGTTATCGATGTTTACTATGTCGTTCCGGACAAAACCGCTGCAATTGACCCTCACATATTACTCAGGTCACTCCGCCTGACGACCTTCCGATCCGCCTCCGGGGACCAGTCGGTTTTCTTTAAAAATTCTTGCTACGTGTAATTAAGTGACGTTTTCGTAGCCCAAGCTGACTGTTAACTCGACATATGTATGTATTTGCTATTTTTAATTTCTAAACTGTATATCGTGTAATTTGAAGTTATTGATAAAAATCAGCAATAGTTGTTTGTTTGTTTTTTCTTAAAAGGCAAGTAGTATTGGCGTGATGTTATAAGATGACAGAAGCTGAGAATTGGTTTGGGGTCACGTCTACAGAATTCTATTGTAGTGTCATCCAATCGATTATGCTAATGTTTGGGTAACAGATTTCCCCTGAGCTTGATTGGATAACACGTTGAAGTTTTTTGTTATTATTACTTTTTCTGTTTGGAACATTACTTTGAGTGTTGGGACATATTCTAAGCTTTCTATGGCTAACAGATAATAATGGGGACTTTAATCGATGGGAAGTGATGTCAAAACTCAACAAAAACTACCAAATTTCTGTTTTCCTATTTAAATCATGTCTAGGAACAAAACAAAAATCAACAGGACTGTAGAATAGAAATGATCGCCAAACAGCCATATTAAAGAAGAATGGGCAGCGAGGTTGGCGCGGTGGAAAAAGCTTGGTCTCTGAAATCGTATTACATGAGTTCAGATCTCCGCCAAATCCATTGCATTCACTTTCACCTGCACCAGTATTATTTCAAATATCAACGCAGATGGATCAACTGGGATTCGAACTCGCTTACTACAATTCTGAAGTCCGACTGACTATTCACTGGCGGTCCAAGACTTCCCCAAAATTATATTAAATAGCTAATTAATTATTGAAACATGTAAAACATAAATCAATTAAAATGTGAAGTCTTTTGATTTTACAAGCTACGTTATAGAGCACCATTTTTCGCGCATAAATATAAAGTACTTGCTTTAGAAAAACAAGTTCGGTTGTTTTATATGACCGAAAATTTAATTAACACTAATTCATTTTTGAATTAAAAATTAAATAATGAATAAGCACGGTAATGTCATTATAAAATTCACTCATAATTCAATAAAAAAAAAGTTTATAAGATTATTCATAACTGATTAGAATTATGCATGCAAAGATAAGAGAAATATTAACACTTTTCTAAAAGATTACTATTCTGTTTAACACTTTAAATATATATATATATATATATTGAATTTTATCGTACACATTCACATATTACGTGACTATACATTAACCTAACCTGATTATTACCATTGAAGTAGTTCAAACGTTTACAGTGGTCCGTTATGGACCCAACACTACCATTAGCAACCTTACCTAATGATATAACGCCTTGCTTGCGTGCCCATCACAAAAAAGATAAGTGCTTCTATAAGTAAAACACCTTACCTTCGAAGAAATAAAATATTAATAGTGAATGTCAAGTGACATTCTTTCAAAAGGAAGGTCGAGCACAAAACTGGTTTTCGGCTCAGGGCCAGAATCGAGGCTAAGACAAATATATGAAGGAGGACAACACGCAAGTAATAACATCATTATTGAGTAAACAAAAACCATTAGCACAAAAAGATGAGTTATCAATAATGATCAAACTGAATTAATTTGAAATTAATCACATTAAACAAATCCCCACTGATCAATCGTTCACAAAGATAGATATACCGATTGATAATCGACCTTAACCATTTAAAAGTCTGTTGCAACAAAGTGGAAAATACGTTTAAAAAATCATCAGAATATTATGATTATTCAATTAATTCGGAAATGTATTACCATATTTATTGTTATACCAGCAATATTCACAGACCTTGCTTGGGAGTTTATTTGATGCTTCTTTTCTGCTCATTTTTATCTACGTTTTTTGTAATTTCAATATTTTTTTTCTTTCTAATCTTTGTTTGTTTGTAAATATTTTTTTTTTTTATCCACGCTAAGTTTTTTTAATAACACCATATGGACTATTTAAGGCGTAGCTGGAGGGAATGTGGTGATCCATAACTATCCCAAGAATATTAGTCCGAAGATGAACGCTAAAGGAACGACTGGGATTCGAAATCACGTACTACAACTCTGAAGTCCGACTGCCTATCTACTGGGCCAAGTCAACCTCCCCTTTCTAAGAAAACTGCTGTAATATTTCGTGAGCCGATAATTGTTTTAGTATACAGCGGTTTTATTAACGTTCTAATGGCCATCTTAACCCCACACAGCGGACGCTACGGACCCGCAACGATCTAATTTTTCATGTTTAACCCGTTATCATCTATGTTATTTATATGTTGTTGAAAGCACATTTACCAATACCCGATATATCACATTTCTAGTCTCTATATTAAAAAATACCAATGTAATTTGGTAGAGACGTTCCTTAAACGGGCTGAAACACGAGGTCACTTCTATATACATACGGTAGGTTTACACATTTTAAACCTATATATTAGGTCTATATGCCGTAAAAAGACAATAAACAAAGGTATGATAAAAAATAGGGAATAAACAATGTACCCAATACCCGGACACGAGTTAGTGCCAATGATTTAGTTTCTGTTATTCAAAAAATTGTTCACTTTTGTAATCTTTTTAAATACATGCCTTGCAGATATAATACATGTATTTATTATCTGAATGCTAAAATAACGCCTGCCAAAATTATAAATATTTAAGAATTTCCTTGTATTAGATCACCCGAGGCCATTTCATTGAGAAATGGACTCTTACTCGTGGAACGATTTTCAGATATGACAATGTGTATATTGATACACACACAATTTACAATTGCTCATTGCAAAAATATTTCATATAAACCCCTAAAATTTGGTCGGCGACTTTGAAATTGTAATTATATAGACAATTACAAAAATATTATAAAACAGCCTTGCAAATGTGTTGCTTTGAAGCTCCTTTTGATTGATGTTTCTTGTAATTCTAAGATTTTCTTTTTTTTCTAAATAAACTACCGTAATTATTTGGAAGCTGAAAATTATTTTAGTAAACTGTGGTTATATTGACATCCCAATGACTGCTACTAAGGTCTTAAGGATGTCTATTATATAGTAAAGCAATACTGTACATAAAAAAATGTTGGTGTTCTGAATCTTTGGGCAATACAAATTTCGACCGTCTGAAAGCTTTTGTGATTATTTTGATTTGTGGTTTTGTTATTCTAAATTGTTACCCTTTACTAGCTATTTTTCCAGCTCAAAACCAATGAAACAGTGTTCCCAAGGTCTGTAGAATATATACAATTTCAAAATTGGAAAAGTAGGTTAGTAGAAAGAGCAACAGTTCAATCTTTCAACTTTAACACCTTAACACCTAAATTTACGTCTCAAAACCGTTTGAAAAGCTTTCCACAGGTCTATATACCCTACTAGCAAATTAACCCGGTGTTGCCCGGGTGCGGGATTAATAGTTACATAACATTACAGTCGCAAAAATGTTATTGAATCTATATATCTGATGCATCTGGTGTTGCTTGGGTTTTGGATTGAACAGTTTCAAATTTGGGAGCTTTGTTTAAAGCTATGATAATGACAACAGACATATAATTAAATTTTGATAGTGATCGGCTAAATATTCTAAAGGCGTATATGAAGAAGTTTTCCTATCTGCCTTAATGCCTTTCGACGTCTGCCTTTCGCCGTCTACGTCTCGCAAACACTAAAACCGGACACAAACCATATTAGTCCAAGCCTCTACCCACTGCACGATTAGTTGGCTGGTCAATAAATTGACATGTTTACTGCTATAAGAAATTATCAGAAAGTGCCCGAATTACTTGTTAGTAAAAGGAGTTGGGCTTCACTTAACCCTATGCTAATATCAACATCAGCAGACTTATAATAACTACTAAATAACCCAACCCGACGTTGCCCGGGTATCAAAAAGGCAATGTCTGATTATAAAGTACTCTTCTAACCTTTCTTGCAAAATCTAGTTCACTA
>JAYKTE010241553.1:0-11951 GCA_036873565.1 Xipholeptos notoides | reverse complement strand
AATAAGCAAAAAATATATGTTAAAGATACATTTTTCAGGAAATAATGAGCTTTGAAAAGTGTGCATAGTTTTTTTCTATACAGAAATTTTAGGGTATACCTACTGTAAAGTATATAAATAACTCCAGGTAGTTCCGTGATAAAGGGGCGTAACTCATATCAGCAATACCGAAAATAATACGATGCTACTTCAGAAAAATGTATTTATTTCAATTTTCTTTTAAATATTTTGATACACATTTTTACTGACATAAAGAATATGATTTTCAAGGCCTTTCCAAGGTAATAGAAATAAGGCCTTTTCAATAAAGCTCAAAATTCAAGGCCTTTTCATGCCTATGCAAACCCTGATTAAGATGTACAACTATCTCAGTAAAACTCTCAAGGAAAATAAATGCAAGAATCAAGATACACACACACTATGTAGGGAAAGGGGAGTGAAGATTCGACTTTCAAAAAGATATTATGAAACTATTGTCTTAACAGAATTTAACCAGGTGTAGATCTGTTGTTGATAAGTAGTGGAGTAAAGTGGTAAATACTAGACACACAAGAGGAAATTGTTAAAATAATAGTATTAACAAACAGAGCACAAACATACATGTAGTAGTAGTACTAACAACAAGAATTGTTGATTCCAGATTCTCTCCAGTCTTTATCTCAAAGAGGAAGAGTTCATTATGTAAGGGGACCATAACAAGTCCACCATAACAAGATCTGAAACTTATTGTTATGCCATTTTATTTTCTTAAATATTCACATGTATCATTTTTATGATACAATTATTGGCCAGTTGGCTTGGAAATAAAAGAAATAATGGACACACCATAGGAATCTGGCTTATGATAATAACTGATGTGTATTTGTTTATCTGTATGTATGGTGTCATGTTCTGAAGATTAAAAGCCAAAATTTTTGTAAATTAAGGTAGACCTCCAATGTTTTTTTGGATTTTTTACAGCTTGCTTAAGAAAGAAATAAGGGTGAGAAGTGTAACCTGCCATTACTCATGGACAGGTCAAAAAGATTGTAAGAGAGTGGAAGAGAAGAAAAAGATAGGATTGTGAAGCCAAGGACATAAAGAAAAGGAAAAACAAACAGGAAACCTGGGAAAAGATTAAAGACAAAAAATAATAATTCTCTTTGATGTGAAAGCCAATGGTTCTTAACTTTTCTTTCCCAATGCCATGTTATTTGCATAGGATGCAACCCCTCCTCCTCTGTGTCAAAGTTACCCTGGCAAACCAATTAGAAATAAGTTGGCTGCTCTCTCTCTCTCTCAAATAGGGTCTTTGAAATTGACCCCAAAAACAAAACAAAAAAGTATTTTGCATTTTTACAAGAACTGAGCCTGTCTGTGACTAGTTCTATCATCAAACCTTTCATAGATACCAATTCCTTCATTGGGTCATAACACAATATGAATGAATTTCATTACAATTCAAATAATTTGTCATTAAAAAAAAGCCCCTTAAGTCTTTAAAGAAAAAATAACTGTTTTTTTTTTATGCTGGCCTTCACTTATATTTGGAACACCACCGTCAATAAAGAATCCCTTGCATGGGATGGGTAGAGTTTAACTATAGGTACAGATAAAATTAAGCTGCAAGTAGCATCAACTTAAACCAGTAGTAATTAGGTTCAAAAGAGCTAAAAGCAATACCAGAAAACATCATCCAAATCATGCAAGAATATCAAATTGTAGATAGGATGAAGTAAGAAGGCCAATAGCTGTCAACATTATTTGTAATATGTACCCTCTTTCATTCTCTTATTCATTTCTGATAGCTGGCATTATAACTTAAAACAGGGTAGGCAACCTTTAGCTAACTGTGTGCTAACTGAGGCTTTCAAGTTATTCAGGGTACCAACACCACATAAATTTTATACATAGAAGTCAAGATCAGTATACTTATTTTACAATATATTTTGTGTTTATATATTAATATATAGTGATATTCAATAATATATAAAATTGTAAACAAAATCAAAAGAAAAAGTTCCATAAACCAGGATGAGGCAATCTTTTGCTAATTATGTGCCAACTTAAGGTTTCAAATTATTCTGAGTGCCAACAACACATTTTTATACAAGTCAAGGTCAATATTCTTATTTTCCAATATATTTTGAATTTATATAATAATAGATAGTGATATTCAATAATATATAAAGTTGTAAACAAGATTAAAAGAAATAGAGTTCCTTAAAAGATTTTTTAGAACTTTTTTTATCAATAATTGATTCGTAAGAACATTCATACAGAAAACCTACATGCCATTGGAAATTGCTTAACATGGCAAGTGTGGAACACGGGCCACAGGTTGCTGACCCATTTTAAAAGATGCCATGACATACATAATACTAGATACTTGTTTAATAAAATTGATCCATGGTTGTTAGTTACCCCAACTGAAAACCACAATCAGCATTTGACCTTTGTCAACCCTTAGACCCTTCACCCCTGACTATTCAAACTTGGATTAATTAACAGTTTACCACAAGACTGAGCAGTCTTTGCCCTTATGATTTTTAGGAGTATTTATATAGCCATGTGTGTGTGTGAGTATATATATATATATATATATACACACACACACACACACAAGATATTTATTGATAATAAATTACAACTGAGTATATCTCTTTTCTGGTACAGTTCAAACTTATCCCTCCCCTGAAGGTAACCTTTTGACATGTGACCAATTTTTGTGTGGATATGAAATTCTAACTTTTTATTTATACAAAGAAAAGCATATAAGTAATAATAAAAACAAGTTTTACACATTCTTATGCACACATATACACAAATGCCTATCTAAAGTTGATTTTTTCTTACTTCATCTGAAGGCCAAGCAATCTTTTGATCATTATTTATAATTACTTGTAACCAATACATCACAGCAAATCTAAACACTTGTAATGCGATATGGGCCAGACATTTTCAAAACTAAACACAAGCCACAGAGAGAAATGAAGGTGGAATTTTAAATATATATGAAATTGATTAAAAAAAAGATATTTCTCGCCAGATTGTTTTTCAAGAGGATTCCATCCTCAAGAACATCATTTCTAACTCAAAATTACTATTCATCCAACTTATATTTAGGTATATTATCTTTAGAAAATGGTTATCAAGGACTGGATGATTAGCCAAGTGCCAGAAGCTTTGAATCTGTGGCAATGAGCTAACTCAAATTTCACCTACCCTTGAGAAAAAGAATGAGTTAAGCATGTGTATCAATAAATTTTGTAAAAAAAAATATATATATATACAACAACCATTCATTTTTATTTGTTCTTCCAATTTTCTATTAAAAGAAAAAATGTCAAAATTAAAACTATTTCATTTTTTACAGCATTGTAATATCAGTTAGAAAATAACAGAAAATAGTAGGACATTTAAATTGAATTCAATTTTGTTTTGGACATCTATCTTTCACACAGTTCTCATCCTTACCATTGTTACTTTCACAACGTTTCAGTGGATGTACAATTTTCAGCTTCCTTCAGGTGATTGTAATCAGAAGTCTTCACAGATTTTCAAACTTAACCCTTTATTAATTCACAAAAGACTTCTCAATCCATTAACCATAACTGGGTATGAGGGTTAAGTCTTTGGGATGTATTAGTTATTGACTTTGGGTGTTATTAAAACCCTCACCATCAGATAATGCTCATTTAGAACAAGAAATTAAACGTTGTTGTCCATTTTGCAAGGAGTCCGGGTTATGGAGCTTAATGAACTGAAGAAGGTCGGAGGATTCATTGGCTAAAATATAGTCACAGCAATAATGATACAGATTAGACCAACAGCCCAAAAAATAGATATCCAAATGATCAAGCCTCATCCCAAGGATTGTAAAAGTAACAATGATAAGGATGGTGACAACAGTCCAAAAAAATAGATGTCCAAATGATCAAGTCTTATCCCAAGGACTGTGAAGGTAAAAAATGATAAAGATGAGAAGAACAGGCTGAAAAATAAATGTCCAAATTATCAAGCTTCATCCCAATGATTGTGAAGCAGTGGTAAAAGCTTGGACTCTGAAATTGTATTATACAAATTCAAATCCCTGTAAAACCATTATATTCACCTTCAGCTACCTCAAGCAGATGAGGCTCGTTAACTCCAGAGAGTTACTCATCTAGGTGTAAGAAAAGCACTGAATCCAAAAACCCGGGTAGATGAGACCTGTCAACACAAAATAACTTATCTAGATGAAGGGCAGCACTGATTACAAAGAGCCCCGAAATATGATAAGCACGTAAATTTGGCCTTGTACCTAATTTGGTTTGGTGCTCGACTAATGAAGCGTTGCGAGTAACAACCCGACAAGCGCCACTGTGGCCAAAAACAAGTTATTTATACCAGTGTATTCCTAAAAGCCTCTTCTACCATGTGGAAGAGAAGACATGGTCAAATTAAGACTGAAACATGGGTAAACATTTACTAAGGTACAGACTTGGGAGTACAATCCGATAAGTGCCACAACACTCTCGCCAATCTTATGCCTTAAGCTACCCCGAGAGTGCACGGGACAAAGATTTTCAACCAACTACAGTGCGTCCTGTTGTTTACTTGCTTAGAAAAAAATGTATTTTTCTTCGTTTTTTACTTTTGGCGCTCGTCGAGTTGTTATTCTGAACGCGTCATATAGTTTATATGAGTACCTAATAAAATCAGGCATAAGGCCAGCATAAAGTGATCACATGGCAGAGTGACCCATCATCACTGGCGCTCAGATTTTCAGCCAATCACAGTGCTTGTTGTTTATTTGCTCTTTTTTGGTCTTTTTCTTCGTTTTTTTATTTTTGACGCTTGTTGCGTTGTTACTCAGAATGTCTAATATATCCTTTTTTTTTGGTCTTTTTCTCCCCACCCCTTTTTTTGGCACTTGTCTGGTTGTTGCTCTGAACGCCTCATGTATCTTTTTTTCTTCTTTTTCTTCGTTTTTATTTTTGGTGCTTGTCGGTTTGTTACTCTGAATTTCTAATATATCCTTTTTTTTTTTTAATTTTTTTGTCTTTTTCCCCATTTTTTTTCATTTTCGGCTCTTGTCGGGTTGTTACTCTGATATATCATGAACTGGGTAACACCGGGTTTGTCTGCTAGTTATTTTTCTTTCTTTCTTTCCTTCTTTCTTTTTTTTTTTTTTTTTTTGGTTCGTTCTAAAAGGTTAGAATTAGAAATGAAACCATAGTTAATGGAATAAAATGCCAAGCGGGACTCATTATCAGAATACACCGCCCACTAAGATAAAGAAAAGAAATGCCAGATTGGAAGAGAGAACCAAGGAAGCAAGAGTCTGAATTTTGTGTTCTTCAGGCATGATTAAAAGAGAACTACTTTTTTGGTCGAGTAACTGACAGCCAACAGCAGCAGCAACACTCCTGCATCTTTGCCCGTCACAGACTGCATCCAAAACTAAAATAACCAATAAATCTTTGAACATACATTTATAACCTTCTAAATACAGAGGGGAAGTCGATTTGGCCGAGTGGATAGGCAGTTGGACTTCGGAATCGTAGTACTCGAGTTCGAATCCCAGTACTTTCGTTTGCGTTCATATTCGGACTAATACCCTTGGGAATTGTATGAATCCCCAGCTAGGGGTTAAATAGCGCATATTGTGTTATTAAAAAAATCAAGTGTGTACAAAAAATTAACGTTTACCAAAAATGATTGTTCTCGGCATTAAATGACCTAAAATGGTTGATATGTCGTAAAGCACAAATAAACTCAAACTCTAAATACTGAAATGAAAAGCTACGTTGTTGAATATATAAAACAAATATGGAATTTTTTGGTTTAGATAAAACTTGATCATCAGTATGAGTTGAATCCTTTTTTTTGCGGCATATCAACCATTTTAGGTCATTTTAATGCCGAGAAGAATCATTTTTGGTAAACGTTAGTTTTTGTACACACAGTTTTTTAATGATACAAATTACACTATTTGACCCATAGCTGGAAGTAATGTGAGGATTCATACCTTTCCCAACAGTATTAGTACGAATATGAAAATTATATTTATAGTCAATAGAGAAATAATTAGAATGGCAATGACCACATCTATTAAAAAAATACTTGAAATTCAAAGAAAAGAGCCCTTCCAATGAATAATGATAATTATAATTGTTTGTTTGTGTTTTACGACATATCAACATTTTTCATGTCATTAAATGCCGATAACAACCATTTTTTATAAACCTTCTTTTATCCACTCACAGTTTTTCTCTCAAGCAGGCTTTACGTAAACGAGACGACATAGTGGGTTTTGATTTTGAGACTAGATACCGCGAAATCTGCGGTAGAGTTTGTCTAATGCGGGTCTTATGAGCCACAGACCTACTCACGCAAGACAACAGTGAGGTGAACGGGAGAAGAGGCAACAAACATGTGTTGGCCGTCCGCCAGTTGATCTATCCCGCAAGGCATGTGGCAAACTATGCAAAATGAGTGGAACCATATGTAGACACTTTCGAACACATCGCAATGGCTGGAGTCTTCTGTAAAGAAGTGACAGTCACCATTTGCCATGCACCGTATCTCCTGACTTCTTGAACACTTTCTCTGTTCTTCCCTTTTCCAAAGCGAGTGTATATAAAGAAATACACTATCTACATAATCTTACTACAAAATTTTTTCTTATCGTCCGTATATAACAAAATATCGGCTTTGTACAACATCTACAGGGGGAGGTCGACTTGGGACAGCGTATAGACAGTCCGACTTCGGAATCGTAATATGCGAGTTCGAATCCCGGTCCTTTCGTGTACGTTCACATTTGGACTAATACCCTTGAGAAGGTTATGAACCCCCACTTTCCCTTCAGCTATGAGTTAAATAGTGCACGTTGTGTTATTCAGAAAACTATGTGTGGACAAAAAGTACGCTTATCAAAAAATTCATGTTCTTGGTCATTAAATGACCTAAAAAGTTTGATTTGCTGTAAAGCACAAAAACATATATAAAAATAACAAATAACATCTTCAAACCTCTTGAACACTCTCTTGATCCTGCCCTTTTCGCCAACGTGTGTACACAAAGAAGGAAGTGATATATAATCTTACTACAAGAGTTTGTTGCTATTGTTGGTATTCAACACTTTTCCTGGTTTTAATTCTTTGTTAAGGTTGCAAGCCACAAGATTTGAATAGACTCTAAGAGTGTTGTTGTTTTTCGTTCCTATCAAAATGTCACGTTTTTCTGAGAAAGAGACGGGAAAGATGAAGACGAAAAATGATTTGAAAAGAAAAAGGGGAAAGTGAAAAAAAATCAATTGAGAGAGAAAGAAAAGGAAAGGAGAGAACAAGAAAGAAGGAATAAGAAGGTGGGAGAAGGAGAAAGAACAAACGTGGAGATATTGTCGAGCACCAACCCAAGTTAGGCACAAGGGCATTTGAATGTGCTCATTATAATCCTGGGCTTTTGTAATCAATGTTGCTCTTCACCTAGACGAATTACTCTCCCAAGTTAACGAGCCTTTTCCACTGAGCCAATCTTGCTGACTAATGTTGATAGGCTGTAAAATACAAACAAACAGCAAACAATATCTTCATGAACAACGCGGTTGGAGCAGTGGAAAAAGCTCGGTCTCGAGAATGGTATTACACGAGTTCAAATACCAGTCAAAAACCACTACATTCACGTTCAACTGTCTCGGGCAGATGAGGGTCGTTAACTCGGGATAGTAACTCATCTAGGTGAAGGACAACACTTATTACAAAAGCCCAGGGATATAATGAGCACATAAAACAGGCCTTGTGACTAACTTGGGTTGATGTTCGACCAAATAAATATAATATCAACATTTTTCAGGCAATTTTAATGCCGATAACAATCATTTTTGACCAACTTAAATTTTTGTCCACACTTAGTTTTGTGGAAATGGAAAAAACCAGGAGGGAGAAACAGAGGGGATAAAGAGACGAAAGGGAGAGAAAGAGGAGAGAAAAAAGAAAGAAAGCGGAGATAAAGCAAAAGGAGGGAGAAGAAAAAGAAGAAAGACAGAAAAGAGGAAGATAGAGGAAGGGGGGAGAAAAGAAGAAAGAGAGAGAAAAGGAAGAGTGATGAAGGAGAGAGAAAAGAAGAAATATAAGAGGATGAAACGGGAGGAAGAGAAGAGAAAAGAAGAAAGAACGATTACAGGAAGTGAGAGGAGGGGGGAAGAAAAGAAGAAAGAAAGATAAGAGGAAGGGAGGGGAGGGGAAAATAAAAGAAGAAAGAAAGAAAATAGAAAGAGAGAGGGGGAAAGAAAAGAAGAAAGAAAAGAGGAAGAGACATGAGGAGTAAAGAAAAGAAGACAGAAAGAAAAGAGAAAGAGAGAGGGGTAGGAGAGAAAAGAAAAAAGAAAGAGAAGAGGAAGAGACGGGAGGAAGAGAAGAGAAAAGAAGAAAGGAAAAATAAGAGGATGAGGCGGGAGGAAGAGGAGAGAAAAGAAGAAAGAAAGAGAAGAGAAAAAGAGAGGAGGAAGAAAGAAAAGAAAGAAAGAGAAAAAGAAAAGAGAGGAGGAAGAAAGAAAAGAAATAAAGAGAAAAGGAAGAGAGACTAGGTGAAAGAAAAGAAGAAAGTAAGAGAGGAGGAGGGAAGGTGTGTTTCTTAAATGTTTCTATGCATTTAACAACCATTTCTTCCAAATGTTTATTGAATTACAAAATTGTTGTCCAATGATAAAATCTCTTTAGCAAACAGAATCCTTTTTATTATAGTGACTTTTTTTTTACTTTCTTTCTGCCTGACGAGTTCACATACTAGAATTGATCGCCCGACTCAAATATCAACTCTGGTTTTCTTGCGATTTCTTTGAGTGGCTTCTTAAACAAACTGACTCCACCTCATTTTCCTTCTTCAGATCCTCCGACCACTCCTCATGATTTATCATCATGATCATGATCACAATTTTTCTTCTCTGTCTCCAACATTGCCTTCTCCTCCTTATCTTTCTTATTATTATTCCTCTCTTTCTTCTTCCTCTTCTTCTTCTTTCATTTATCTACTTTTTATCTTTTTTTTCAATGTTTTTTCATCAGTTTTTTATTGTTCTTCTCTTTCTTCTTCTTCCTTCTTCTTCTTTTCCTTTTTCATCTTTTTGTTCTTCCCCTTCTTCTTCTTTTTATTCTTCTCCTCCTCCTTCTCCTTCTTCTTCTCCTCGTTTTTTTCTATGTTTTTATCATTAGTTTCGTATTCAATTTATTGTTTTTTCTCCTTATTCTCCCCCTTCTTCCTCTTGTTCCTTTTCTTCTTCTTCTTCTTCTTCTTATCCATATCCTTCTTCTTCCTCTTCTTTCTCTTCTTTTTCCTCTTCTTCCTCTCCTCCCACCTATCCCCGTTCCGTATTATTTTCTTCTTTTCTTTCTTCTTTTTTATTATCTCCTTCTCGTCTTCTTTTATGAAAAGGGAGAAGAAAAATAGAAAAAAAAAGCAAAAACAGAGAAGGAAAGAAGAAGAAAGCCGTAATACTACTACTACTACTACTACTACTACTACTACTACTACTAATAATAATAATAATAATAATAATAATAATAAAGAATATAACTACTACTAATAATAATAGTTAATAATATGAAGAATATAACTGATTTGGCGAAGTAGGACGAGGAAAAATAAAAAAGAAGAGGAGGAGGAGGAATAGAGGAAGAAGAAAAACAGATGAAGAGAAGTAGTGTGGGGTATGAAAGTGGAGGAGAATAAATAGTAGTAGTAGTAATAGAAAGTGAAGAAAAAAATTGAGAAAGAAGAGAAGAGAGAAGAGAATATACAACAGAGAGGAAAAAATGGTGGATAAAGAATGATAAAGGGAAGAAAAGAAGGATCAGATGTTCTTAATACTTTCTTCCTTCCTTTGTCACATTTGCTTTTATTGTCACTCACTATTTTTGTTTAATGTAGTTTGAGCTTTTATGCAATTTCTATTAGTTCTCTTTTGTCGCCAATACCTTTCTTCTAACTGTTATCATACTGATACTCCCTCTGTTCGGAAATAGTTGATGCACAGTCAGAAAATGTCCGCCTTTTAGTGGTTTGTCACACCATTTTGTGTTTCGTATAATAAACCTTAGTTTATTATACACTGAACTAAAAAAATAACTATTATAATCTGTGCATGTTTTTTTTACAGCTACAATTTAACGATTTCTTTAAAAAAAACTACTTGCAGTGACTTAATGAATATGAAAGAAATAGATGATGCTAATGTGGAATGTAACAATAGTAGTGACAAGAAAGAGTTAATAAATTCTAAACGAAAAACAGTTCTACTAGAGATGTCCAAAGAGCGTATTCTAAAACAAGGTGCAATCAAAGATGTTGCAACTGAATTCAGAATTGGAAGAAATGTATAACAACAACCATTACAATAATAATAATAATAATAATAATAATAATAATAATAATAAAGTAGACGGAGAAGGGGGGAAAACCAAGGTGTTGTTGTACCATACAGTCTCTTACTGGAATGGCGTGGAACCTGCTGGAAATCAGGGGAGACTTGTTGTTACTCTGACTCCAGTAAAACCAACTCGTTGCTGGGTGCACAAGCGCCTGTTGGTTGGTGTGAGATTTAATAATAATAATAATAACCGGAGTAAGTGTTGCAACAAGTCGAATCGTGAAGATCCAGCAGGCTCTACTCCGTTCCAGTCCAGAACTGTATTGTACTAATTCTTCCCGAGTTCTTACACAACTTTATCCAGTCCTCACACCCACCATTAACAGAATCATGACTCTGTCAACGCCTGCTGGTGCAGAAGGCATAGTGGCAATAAGTGGTAATTATTTGAATCCTCAAACCGGTCAATCACAGCAATTGCATGCTGTTTCTGATCAGTAGTTTTCATTGGAGACAGAGTGACAACAAGTCTCCGCATGATTCTCTAGAAAAATCTGTTGCATTCCAGATAAGGAATTCTGCTAGAGAACCCGTTGACTGGGATTGAGCGGAACTATTATTCTTTTATTATCAATAATATTAATATGCTTAAAAAGCTACAGGTGGTTGTTTGTCTGTAAACTCCATCAAATTTTAATATATCTGATTTGAACTATAAGGAATGGAAAGAACTGGATAATAATAATAATAATAATAATAATAATAATAATAATAATAATAATAATAATAATAATAATAATAAAGCACCATAGAGATTCGATGATGAATTTTCTAAATATGGAATAACCAAGGGAATGAATTGCGAAAGAGTCATTGTTCTGCCATATGCCCCCAGAAATGATGGAGTGATTGGTGAATTTATTTGATTTTAATGACTATAAACAGAGACTGGTCGAATGTTATTTTTAGAAGAAAATATCTATGCTTAGCATCTGCTTGAATTTCAATGTTCTTATCAAACTAACGCGATTTTCTCTATTCCCCACTACTTGCAACCAAACCTAAGCGGCTGGCATGTCCCATGTGCTTCTAAAATATTTAGTTATAAAATTCCATAATTAAATTTTAACGTACTTGACTCTAACCATTCTTAAGGTAACAAAGTAAATCTCGTCTTATCTCGTCTCTCCCTTATTTTGAAAATAAAATCTGGTACCTACTAAAAGCGAGATGTATTTCTTTTGAAAAATACTTCACTACCTACTAAGAACAAAATGTTATGGCCTTTGAAAAATACTTCACTACCTACTAGCTTATTGTATCATGTGATTTCCATGGGTCCAACTAATCTTCGTTGTATTATATTTACTTGATTTTAACTTATTATACCACATGGTTTCCATGTGTCCAGCTAACCACCTTTTAATATCTTTATTTGAATTCAACTTATTGCTTCACGTAATTTATATTGGTTGTTGTGCTCGGATAATATTTGTCCATAAGAGGGAGAATAGAGAACTTTCAAATAGACAGACAGACAGAAAGACACACACACACACACACACACACACACACACACACACACACACACACACACACACACACACACACACACACA
>JAYKTE010241442.1:0-11952 GCA_036873565.1 Xipholeptos notoides | reverse complement strand
AAATATGATTTTTTTAAAGACTTTTATCCAAGAGCAAGAGAAGTTGTTAACCCCCCCCCCCCCAAAAAAAAAAAAGTGATATGCTTCTTTGCTTATAGCCAAAAATTCGCGTTATTTCTGTTCCCTCTGAAAGATAATTATTATCAGTATACTTAGATTGATCGAATTAAAAGTCCCCAAGTCTCAAAAAATAAATAGAATTCAAAATATGGATTTTCATCTCAAACAAAACCAATTTGTCATCCATTTTTCACTCACTTTTTTTGTCAACGAAGTAAACGTCACACTACAACAACACCGTTAACACCACATTATTAACACTTAGTGGCACAATAATCACATAGGCCATAGAAAATAAGAGCTAGACTAACCCTTATCATATTAACAACTTCTTAGTTACAGTTTACAGTAGTTAGTTGTTCTGTTCTTCAACCGAATAAAAATATGGATTTTTTTTTTTCAAGAGTAAAAACTAAAGAGTTTATCATTTAACCGAACCGGTGTAACTAGTGAAATTTTCATAATTGAATTGCAATCATTTCCTGAATTTTAGTGTATTTATTTTTAAGATAGACTTAGACTATGATGCTAAAAACCTTTTCTGATGTTTTTTGAGTTTGTTTCTTTTTACTCTCACAAACCGACCGGGTTGAACGACCTTAATATCATTTTCGTTATTTAGCAATTATAGCAAAAACTTGTGAGGTAGGTAGGTTTGGATAGCAGCAGAGCTCGTGGCACCGCACGCGCACCGGCGGTGTTGACTGTTGTTAGTGTGAATAAATATTTAATATGTATTGAGTAATTTCTTGGAAATTGCAAACTTACCTACCTAATAAATAATGATGAAAGTAGTTTCAAAATGTGGCAAATGCATCTTAAAATGCTAGTTAAAATTTCAGCACGTTGTCTTGATTTTTTTTATCAAAACATCAAGGCAAGACTTGAGATACGTAGTTTCCAAAATTAATTTAAAGCTCGAAAAATCTACTTACTTAAAAGTGGACAGAAATATTAGCATAAATAGAGACGTTTTTTAATGAAAAATATTAACTTCGAAATAAAAAGAAATTTCAACAATTACTAGGACTAAAAACGTGTTATAGTTATTTTGATTAAAAAAAAAGAATGAAGCTGATAATTACTATCGGTGACGGTAGGTGGTGCTTGCAGTCACAGGCACAGAGTGGTGGTGCACTCACTGGTGCAGTAGTGGTGGTGGTGCAGTCAGTGCACAACAACACAACACACGCACCGAAAGAATAATCGGAGAAAAAAATAACCCTGACAGCGTTAATTATAAATTCTAGTGTATTTTCTTATTATTATTACTATTATTCATTATTTATTTATCTTAATTTCATATAATTTAAGAATAGACTATTACAATTTAAAAACTCCATTTTTAAACGTGTTTTATTCTTATTAAGTTAAACAGGAATGTCCTGTTTTGTCGGGGTGGGATTGCGACCACTAAAGTGAGTGACAGACAGACTAACTACAGTTGGGACACACTCACTGAGACACACAGACACAAACGTACAAGGTAAATAGCTATATAAGCAAAATTGCAATTAATTTTGTTTTTAAGACCATTTGTACGAAGTTTAAAAAATATATTTGTATAATAATTTTTGACGTTATTTTGCAACTTTCCTTGGTTTCAACTTAGTTCCAAGATTCTCAACCTCAACCTTACGTACCAACCCTATGTCTAGTAGTTCAGTTGTTAAAAGTTAGGGTCCTCCCTTGCCCTACCTTACACATTAATGCTTGTTCAGCAGCCAGTGTTAATGAATAATGATTATTTATTTACCACTGACATGGATGGAAATACAATTAATTGTTCATCACCGTTAAGCAAGCAATAATGCTAACGAGTAGTATTTCCTGTATAGCCAGAAAAAATACACTTTAACACTCACCTCTTCCCACCCAAGA
This sequence comes from Xipholeptos notoides, assembly GCA_036873565.1. Lineage (NCBI taxonomy): Eukaryota > Metazoa > Mollusca > Cephalopoda > Idiosepiidae > Xipholeptos > Xipholeptos notoides. The sequence continues at coordinate 10,011 of JAYKTE010241442.1, read as the reverse complement.
TTGTCCAGTCAGTTTCATTAAATTGCGATTGTATGTCAGAATGTTTAAAAAAAGTAATGGTGTTTTTTTGTTTTTTAAGTACAAAAAAAAATTATTTCCATAAAATAAAATTATAATAAATAATGTTTCAGTAAAAGTAAAGAAAATAAATTTCCACTCCTCGAATTCCGTAAAAATGTTTTTCTTTTAGAAAAAGGGGGTTAAAAAGGTTTTTAAAGGGAGATCATAAAAGTTTGATCAAGGACGTTGTTATCTGCAGTATTTTTTCGTACTTGGATTACCTCCCTTTTTGATCACATATGGCAAAAAATAATAGCTCCCTTCTTGATCATATATGGCAAAGAATTAAATAGTAAAATTTTAATAAAATTGAATTGTTTAAATTTGAGAACTATATTTTTCTAAATATTAATTAATAAAAAGTATTTTGAAACTTTAAACTTAGGATTTACTACAAAAAATCATTCCTCAACCTTAACCCTAACTCCAACCCAATCCCTAACCCAAAAGGTAAATTCTAAGGTAAACCTAAGATGGACTTGAGGACTGATTAAAAATTTGATGAGATACTTTTTGTTAAATTTTTATTTGGATTTCTTTTGAGATGAGGCTTCATAATCTAAGTATTGATTTTATTTGCGGACTGCCGTCCTCATCTTTATAGTTGATATTATATCATGTTTCGGACAACTTTTCCTCTAGCCTTTGCCAGGTGATTATTAACCGTGACCCCTAATAGGAACTCTGAGCCTTGTAACTGTATCCCCAGTAATCACTAACTTCCAGAATTGTTGTCTATCGCACCACATTTTGATCAAATAAACCTCTGGCCTGCTTGGGTAGGAATTGAAACTGCTATCTTCTGCCAATGCTCAACTGGAACAATAGAAACTGAATGTCTCTATATGCTGTGCCATGGGCCCCGATGAGGGCCAGAGGATAAGTTAACCAAAATGTGGTGTAATAACAACACTCAGCAAATAAAATGAATGTCTCCTTGTTTTTGGAAAAACAAAAGATAAGTCAAATGTGACTCATACACAAACACAACTAATGAATGAGATCATCTGCTGCAACTGCATAGATTTGAATTGACTATCGTATTAACAAAAAAGTAATATATTAGCTTTACAAGAGATATTATATGATTAGTTTTGAGAAATTCACATAAATTTCTGTTTGGTTCCCACTGCTCAAGTGACAATATACTTTTAGAAATTATATATAATCAAAAGAAACTAAGGGGCATGAATTAAGAAAAAAATACAACAGAAATGTACACAATGTATACAACAGAAAAGGAAAAAGAAATGAATGATATGATATAAAACAAACACTTTTCTATTTCTGTATTGTACTTTTTATTCATTTTAACATGTTATTAAACAATGTTGGTAAGATTTTGATTTTTTCTTCATTGATCCATTGTTATATAAAGAAATAATAGCAAGAAAACAGAACAATAATTTCTGGCAGCAAAAGAAAATTCAGGTTCAGTTATTTTTAGGGATAAATACTTGTAAAATAATTCATTCATTAATGTGAAAAGAGACAAGACATTCTATTATAAATAACAAAGAAATACTTTAGGGTAACAATGTTTCAGCTATAAAAACCAATATCTACTCAGAGAATGGTTAAGTCCTTTAATAGGATGACCTCATATTACCACCATTTTATGAAGAACCTGAAATCGCTCAAATGGTGGGTGCCAATCTACATTTCACTAAGAAGCTGACAAAAGATCATTTTTACTCATCCAGATAGAAAAATTGATATACCTTGCTTTTATATATATTGGTTTGTACATGTCTATGGTTATATTTAAGATAAATAGATAGAACAAAAACAAACAATTTATTTCCTATCAGAAACTTAGTTCAAAAATGTCTTTCAGAAACTCATCCATTATCTTCATAGAACATAGTTTACAATTTTTATGAACAATATACCTCTCTAGGTATCTAGTATTTGCAAAACTTCTAATCCAAAATTATAAATTTTTAATGTGGCTCTGAGAATAGTAAAACAGAACCTCTTCAAATGAATGTATGTGTTACCCTAATATCATAATCTGAAGAAGCACCCAAAAACACATGGGTATCGATAATAAAATCAAATAAATTCTAACTTATTTGAACCATAGAAAGACACATAGACAACTCTTAAGTCACCCATACTATTCTACAAGGAATCAATTTGATTAAAGAACAAGAAATTGGCTGACCTAACCTTCTCCAAGAACAAAGTGAGGAATGTTAGGCTTTCAAAGTTAGAATAAAAGAAGTATATAGTAATAGATTAAGTATTTGTCACAGGCAGAAGATGAGCCTACTCTGCTTTCCATCTCACCTTAGAAAAAGAATCCCTGTACTATGTCAATAATAGGTACATGAGTACAAAAACGTTTATCACAGTTAAAGATAAATATATTTTACTCTTTGACTCTTGTATAAAACCATATCCACATGCCATTTAATGAAAGTGCAATTAGATATATCTGGACCATACCAACATCTTTTTATAAAGGCCTGTCCTTTCAATAATGACATTATCAAGCAATGTCTTTTTAAGCATGGATCATTTTCTTAGCTTCTTGCTTTTTCAGTCAATCTAAATATGAAAAAAAAAATAATATCAAAGGTTTTAAAAGTTTTGAAACAACAAGACTAATATTTATTCACCTTAAAATTCAAAATGTCCAAAATCCCAATTTATGTTTTTTTAAATGAACTGAATACAAAAATTTCAAACATTTCATTTAAGCAGGCTGGAATTTTGTGGTGATATGCAAGAAATCATTTTCATAGTCATTGACTCATTTTGTTTTCAAATAAAATCCCTGAAAAATAAATAGGTAACAAAGTGATTATTTAAAATTAATTGAATTTTCAAAATACAAAAAAGTCATGAGAAAAGTTTTAGCAAAAAATTTAAGGACTGAAAATTATTTTAAAAGGGAACAAAGGTAGTAATTCGTTTAAATATTGTTCAAAACTTGTTTCTTATGTAATTATTTCTTATAATTAAATTTACTAATAAATTTTCCAAGTGCAATAAGAATGGAAAACTGTAATAAGAAAAACTGAAGCAGAATAAACTTTAAAAAACTTTATTCGACTATATTCGGCTTACAAAAGAAGAATTAATCTAGCTTATTTTATAATCTAGTTTGGGGTCCTTTCATTATTTAAAACAGAAGGAGCAGGTTTGGGAATTACTCACACAGATTGTACATTTTTAGAAATTCTGAAATGTATTAAATATTTTAAAATTCATACCTACAAAATATAACAAACTTTTTTGTTAATTATAAAATCATTTTTTTAAAGACATTTGAAGATTATTTTAGTGTATATTTTCTTCTTTAAAAAAAATAATTCAGGTGAACTTAACCTACCCTATATGCTTCATGACATGGAATGGACCTATCTATAAGCTTATCCTAGCCAAAACAATTGGTAATAAGTCAATTGTAGCATCTATCCCTCAATTAGATGTTAGCACTTATTTGGTTCTTTGTGAGTGTATCAATAATGTTTTACTATTCTATTTGATCTATGATAGGAATGTTGTTTTAGTAATAGATAATATTCTAAATTCCATGCAGTTAAACTGTGGTGATAATTATTATAAGAACATTCTCTATAGTTTAGAGTAGTTTGAAGAAAGCCAGAAATCAAGTGATATAAATGTCTCACACATGCCAAGATCAACAAAGTTTAATTTAAAGTAGGTTACTTCAATTGAAGACTTAAAAAAGGAAAGCTAGATAAAAGGTAGAATAAGTGTGGAGAAAATTGATCGTGTCTCTATCTTATAGAATTAGAGACCAATTAATTGGGTCATTTATCAGGGCTCACCCTGTATAGCTACATCTTATCTGAGTTGATGAATGAATAATTTTTTAAGCAGAAAAAGCATTAAGTAAGATTGTATTGTTGGCTATACAGTGGAACCTCGGTTTTAAACATCCCTTGTCTCTTACAAATCGGTATTCTATACAAAAAACAAGAATTTTTTGCATCGGTTTTCGAACAAAATTCGGATTTCGTACTGGTCCCATGAGATGGAAACTTAAAAATGAATTAAAAAAAACTGTTTCCATTATTCTTTGTATGTTAAATGGATTTCGATTTTGAACAAATCACTTTTTGAAGTCAGTTCCTGAACAGATTATGTTCAAGTACCAAGGCATCACTGCATCTGTAACCTCAGAAACCAAGGTTATGATTCTAAAAATCGCTCAAGTAATAGACACCTAAATTTGAATTTAGAAAATGATAATCCAGTAACAAAAAGGTGATTCATAAGATTAAGCATTAAGTTAAAGGAACAAGAGGAGGTCCACTTAGGGCAGTGGATAGGCAGCTGAACTTTGGAATCCTAATACATGAGTTCAAATCTCAATAGTTTCGTTTGTGTTCCTATTCAGAGTAATATACTTGGTAAAGGTTTGAATCCCCACATTTCCTCCAGCTATGGATTAAATAGTGCAAACTATGTTATTAAAAAAAAAACTGTACAAACAATAGAAAGTTTATCAAAAATGATTGTTATCAGCAGTAAATGACCTGTAAATGATTGAAATGACGTAAAATACAATCAAGCAAACAAATAATAAAGGAACAAGATTTGGCTTTAGATAAACAAACTTCAAATTGATGAGGAAAGAAATATGGTTAAATTAAATTTAACCCTCTGCTTGAAAATGGTAACAAAAATAGATTTAGAAGACGAGGGAAGAGAAAGAGAAATGTCTAAATCTATTAGGCATAATAGATAAGTTATATCCAAATAAATTCATTAAAAAAATATAGTTTGTTTAATGAGTCAAGATATAGTGTTGAGTTAAAGAAAACCAATTAGAATTAAAAAAAAAAAAAAAATGCCCAGAAGAAATATCTGGAAGTAAGCCAGGGAAGTAGTGCACTAGTGCAGTAGGAATAAGAATAAGGCAGCTTAAGTTATCTCCCCTTAACCGCGAAATTCTCTTGTTCTATTTACATTTAAGTCATTGAGTAGAATGAGCAAAGAAACAAATTTAGAAAGAAGAGAAAAGAAAAAAATTATTTAAAAAAAAAAAAAGCTAGTAACAATGGAGAAAAGATTGTGGACAAATAAAAGAAAAAAGTTAATGAATAAACCCTTTATAAGAAAGTCACTATCACTGTCAATGAATATCTGTAAATCTTTGCTCTTAACAAAAGAAAAACATTTCTCTCTTCTTTTTTTTTTTTTTCTGCATTGAGTATTTTATTTGCACTGATAGATAAATGAATGGTTTGGCATGAATAAGAAAAAAAAAATGTAATATAATCAGAAGAACAACAAAAGAGTAAAAGCTAAATGAATCCTAGGGAAATAAAATCTTTTTATTTCCTGGGTAATAATGGAGGCAAGTTACATAAGGTGCTTAATAAAAAAAAGAAAAAGCCTTGTGCTAGAATCAGGGTCAGTGGCATAGCAAACAGGGAACGGGGGGGCGGTCCGCCCTGGGCAGCACGTTTTTAAAGGGGTGGCATTTTGAGGGGGGTAAAAATAGAAAGAAATAAAAAAATTTAAAAAATTTTTAAAAAGCCTGTTAATTTGATTTAACAATTTTTTTAATAATTTTAATTATATATTTTTTGTTTGAAAAATCTTTGGTTTTCTTTGACGACAACGACTGAATATGTATACGAATACTGTTATAAGATGGAAGTCTAGGACTAATAGCAGCAGTAATCTTAAATTAGATCATTGATTGTAGTTCCATCAAAATACATTTTTTGAGGGCTTTTTGGAATTTTGAAGGTTAACGGATTGTTAATGGCCAAAGTGGGGGGGGGCAAATCTTGTGACTGCCCCAGGCGGCAAAAACAGTTGCTGCACCACTGATCAGTGTAACCTTAGACAAAATATTTGTTGGCTACTAAAAGTACATGTTCATAGAATAGAAGAACAGATATTACCAAATAATATGACCTAAAATGGTTGATATGCCATTAAAAAAAACACATGCATTCACCTAAAAGATTTAGAATGATGACAATGCCTCTAATGCAAGATACACGCTCCAATTATCATTCATATGGTGTAATATAATGACTGTTAAATACTTTCGAGAGAGCAGCGTATTCAATGAATTACGTGTTGTTCTTAGTAAAATTTATATAAAAAGATTTTGTTATGAAATCTGTCAGTGGGATCAGAAAGGTCAGAAGCCGAGAGAACCTGATGGATGACAGGACAGACAGAGAGGCCCAAAACAGCTAAGAAGGTAGCTCGCACTGAATGGCTCTAGAAGGGGTCGATGTTAAAAATACACACTGACAGAACACTGAGAACCAAACAGGACAGTGAATTTTATACACCCTCTCAACAACAACAGAGAATTATTTCAATAAATAGATGTTGTCTCTTCTAAACGTTTTGTTGGACTATATTCTTTGCGATTTGTTTTCTATTTTATTGAACTTAAACAACGTGGAATTTTAATGGTCCTATGATATATAGATAATTTGGTGCTGTCATAGTACAATGGGAGTGGGGATGATGGTACATTTATCAAAGAATTCAAGTTAGATTGACCTAAGATAAGTATTTTGGTAAGCCAGATTTATTTCTCATATTTTCTATTGATCCAAACTGGTTAGAAAATTTAAAGAACTCAATTACTGCAGTATCTGTTATGTGATATGGTTTGCCAGGCTTTTCTAATTAAAGATCAGCAAACCGATGAATCTAATTAATACACAGAAAAAATATTAGAACCACATGTATCCAATTCAGTGGAAAAAGAGAGAACTGTCTTCTGTACCTTTTACTTCAATGGTTTTTCTTTTTTTAAAAGCTATCCACCCAACTCAAATTGATCTCTTCATTTATTTAGAAAATACTCAATTTCAATGAAGATTTAGGTCTTTTTCAAACTGTAAAATGGCCACCATGTGGTATTTTAGTTTCCAGTTTTCTTTCCATTTTGCTAAACAAATGCTATAAAAGATTTCCAAGGAATGTTTTATCAGACAAATACAGATGACAATTCCAGTCCTGTAAAAAGTATGCCAAATGATGGATGATTTAAATTGAAACTAAAAATAAATAAACTAGATATTCTTATAGACAACAGATGGGTTATTCTCTTTTAATAATCCACTTATGTGAAAAAGATTTTCCATTCTCACATTGATGGGAAATTGTATAACAAATAAAGTATATATGAAATAAGTAGAAGACCAAGCTGTTCTTGCCATTGGCAATCAGAATGAAGCAAATAAGTTTCTGTTAGATGGATGTATTTCTTGCAATAAAGTTGTCTGAAGAATTTCTCATTAGACATTCACTACAGACACCCAATACTTCCTTTTGAAAATGCACAACTGCATCTACTAAAGACAATAATCAGGGATTGGTCAAAACTGCAAGATCACTACATTTATAGCATTCTTTAATCTCTGTAATGTAGATGACTTTACTATCTAAATATTACATTTTCAAAGCTGAAAAATTCTTAAGAAAGCAAAAATATTATCTAAATGAAGTTTAAAAAGCACATTCAACAAATCATAAATATATTTTTTACTTTGAATTCTTTTTTTTTAGTAATGTTAAGAGTTCAAGATTTTTTTCAGCATCTGAAATCAATCAACAGAAATGTTCTTTAGATCTACAGAAACATGCAGTATTACATAAAGTATAATTAAATTCAAGTACGTACTATTTAGAAATGTGACTGACAAAACAACAACGTGTTTGTTTGTTTTTTGTGATTCATTCTGTCTTAACTGATCTATCAATGATATGAATCGAAATTTTCACAGTTGCACTCGTATTGATGCGTACTCAATATTGCTTCATTTTACAAATATTATTGAGTGTGGATTCTTGCCTGTTAAGGCCAGTAAATATTGGGTTGGCAACTAAGTTCTTGCTGTATTTTTAAATTTATGCTCCCTCCCGTCTCTCTTAGTCCCCCTTTCTCTAATTCCATCAATCTTCTTCTCGTTTCCCCCCTCTCTCTTTTTCTGAAAAACACATGCCTACACACACTCTCTATAATTCTGTATTACACACACACCTTTTCTTTTTTCTTACTCTCTCTCTCTCTCGCTTTCACACACACTCTCCCCCACACCCTCTTTCTGTCTTAATTTATCTCTTTTTCTCTTTAAATAAAATCTAACAGTAATAGATTCAAACAAAATGGAAGGAACTTAGTTGCCAACCTAATAGAAACTTGTTGAAGTCATAATCTACTATCATCATTTGATAGGTGTTTTTCTAATTGGGTCATAGTTTTTAATAGATGTGTCTACATTAGTGTGTGTGTGTGTACAGACAGACACAAAAATAGTTATCATTATCATCACCTTATATTTCCCATTCCAAATTATTACTTTGCTTCCATTATTATTGTGGGGAAGTCGATTTGGCCCAATGGATAGGCAGTCGGTCTTCGGAATCGTAGTACGCGAGTTCGAGTCCCAGTCCTTCCGTTTGCGTTCATATTCGGACTAATACCCTTGGGAAAGGTATGTATCCCTACTTTCCCTCCAGCTATGGGTTAAATAGTGCATACCTTGATATAAAAAAAAAACTAAGCGTGGACAAAATATAACGGTTATCAAAAATCATTGTTCTCGGCATTAAATGACCTAAAAGGGTTGATATGCCGTAAAACACATACAAACTCAGACTTTTACTCTGACATTCAATTCAATCATGGTCACAAAAACAATCATCCGATAGATAGAAATACTGTGTTGCTATTTGAAATATTTATGAGATAATAGCTTCCATTTAATTTTAAGCTATTTTCAACGTTTAATGACATTTAAACGAATATAATTTATTTGTTTAAATGTCATTAAAAGTTGAAAATGAAAGAGACAAATAAAGGAATGAAGAAATTGTATGTTTAGATAAACACCAACCAAAGGTTTTCTGCCCTTTTCTTAAAGCTTTCTAATCAAAAATTATTGCTTGTTTGTTTAACCAACAAAAATGGAATGACAAAGTTGTTTAATCATTGTTTATGTAATTATTCTATACCATTTCAACATCAAAATGATCATAATCAACTTCAAAATAGACTTATTTTTAAGTAAAACAATCAATTTCAAAATGGATATGTTGAATGTCAAATCTCAACTCTGTAGACCGAAAATTGACAGAGGAGTTTTATTCAAGACTGAAACCAGTGAAATTGTCTGTGTGTACAATTTTCCCTACCAAACTCCCTGTCAATTTTCGGTCTACAGACTTGAGATTTGACAGTCTTGAATATCAAATTTATGGCTTTAAAAACTAAATCTATGACAGAATTTACAAAGCAACCTTAGAGAGAAATAGAAAAGGAAAGAAAGTAGAAATGAATAATTTACATGAATACTTCTAAAAAATAGGTGAGGTCCACTTGGGGCAGTGGATAAGCAGTCGGACTTCAGAATCGTAGTGTGTGAATTCGAATTCCAGTCACTCCATTTACGTTCACATCTGGACTAATACCCTTGGGTATGAACCCCCACATTCCCTTCGAGCTATGGATTAAATAGTGCATATTATGTTATTCAAAAAAACTATGAGTGGACAAAATAGTGTTTATCAAAAAAGGATATTCCAGTCATTAAATGACCTAAAATGGTTGATATGGGTTAAATAGTGCATAATGTGTTATTCAAAAAAACTAAGCATGGACAGAAGAATGTTTATCAAAAAATGATTGTTATCAGCATTAAATGACCTAAATGCTGTAAAACACAAATTTAAAAAATATATTAAAAACTCAACAAGATTTTCTATTCAATCTGATAATAATAAATGGAGAAGTTTGCATTTGAAAAGCTTTTTGTTTTTATTTGAGATTTGGAACTGTGCTGTCTCTAATTTCTTTAAAAAACACACACACTTAAAATGTACAAAAGTGGCTTGTAAAAATAAAATCAATTGTGCGCGTTTTAATCGCGCGGGCAAGTTCCAGAGTCACCCCTAACCAAACCCTGTTTGGGGGTCATGACCTGCACGGAC
>JAYKTE010241331.1:0-11953 GCA_036873565.1 Xipholeptos notoides | reverse complement strand
TTGGTGTTCTCCTGATGATCCTGATGGTGAAACCCGGGTAGAGAACAACATTTAAATCAAATATATATATATATATAAGGAAAAATGGAAAATAAGTCAAGACAATGTGTAACCAAAATATTCCTTTTTTTGTTTTTTCAAATTTTATTATTGTTACACATACACACAGACACATATATAATTATATGTGTGTATATACAATTATAATTATTTAGGATTATAGCATTAATGATTTGTGATCTTTTCCATAATTTTCCCAAGTTGGCAGACTGGTTCTCTTGTTTGAGGCAAAGTCCATTTTTTTCTTTTTGTAGTTCTCACCTTGGATTTTATTGTTTCCTAGTGCATTTGTTAACCTTCAGATGAATTTTTCTATGTGTTAGATTTTAATTTTGTGTATGTGTGTGTGTGTTAGATATTCATAGGAGTTGTTTATTGTTTTTTTTATATATTAGATATTGTTTAGTAAAGTATGAGGGTAAGCATAGAAATATTAAAATCTAGGGCACTTACTACACCAACTGGACCCATCTACATATTTAAAAAAAACAAGTATGCCAACTCAAGAAAATATTTTTACAATCTTTAATACCAAATGCCTAAATAAAAGGTTAAGTCAAAAAATTAAATAACCCACTAATGAACAGTCAGTCTATCTTGGTAAATCTGTCTTAAAGACTTATATATAATACTTGGTTGATTTATTTCTTTTATATTCCAATAACTGTATAAATAAGTCTGAAAGAGGAACTTATCAGTATAGACTATTAATTCCTTAAATTTTTTGACTGATCCTTTTTATTAGTGGAAAAAGACAAAAACAAGAGAACTTATAAATGACTCCTCACATTTACCATTAGTCACTGGCACTATGGACTGTTAAAATAATTTCTAGGTAAAGAAAAAAAAGAACAGGTTTTAAGTTAAAACTAAGTTTTTTTATAGAATTTGAAAAGAAAAGAAAAAAGAATAGCTGGTTTATAGCTGTCTTATTAAATTCATAAACCTTTGATTGAATAATAATGACATTTCTTGTGTATAGATTTCTATTTTTCTTTCCATCAGTTGGATGAGTTCATTTATATCTATCGAAAAAGTATTAAAATTTTCCACAATTGCATTTCCAAGTACTTCTGGACCTCTACATGTCAATTTTAACTGATTTTCCTTGAGTAAAAATAATTAAGATGAAAATTTTATTGATTTCAGATGTGTATATATATATATAAATAGATGTCTTAGTTGCTTTTATTTTTTTGACATTTCATTTTGAGATATTAGAAAATTAATTTTTTTATTAGAGAAAGTAATCGTTAGACCTCCTTATTTATTGTATTGTATAGGGTGTTCTAATAACTTGGATAGAAGTTAATATATTTATCACATTAAAAAAAATATATATATATATATCTAAAATATATTTTTAATGTGATAAATATGTTAAGTTCTGGTATTCAAGTTACTGGAACACCATATATATAGCCTACAAATTTTTAAAATCTTATTATGCTCCAAGTAAATAAAAAAGAACAATTAATTTTAAGGTTTTTTTTAAAGAATGTTTAGATAGTTTTCTTTGCTAAGTTTGGAGGATTCCCAATATTTTCTTCATCAATATTAATTTGCGTTGTTTCTTTTTTTTAATCATTAATGTTAGTTCTGTGTTTATTTAGATTTTTATTGGTAGACCTTCTACTTAATGGTGTTGTGCTGATGGTGAAACCCAAGTGGAGAACTAGTTCTAAATTTAATGAATAATAGATATAGATAGATATGCATAAATTGTGTTCTTTTTTAATCAATGTCATATCATTGGTTTTGGCAAACTTGTCTGTAGATGTTTGACTTGCATAATTTAAGCAAGTTGTCTTTTAATTCTATTTTAATTGAATTCCCTCTGATCAACTGATGTGAATAAATATGATTATTTCTTAGCAACTTAATTTTCTCTTTTTTTATCTTATAAACTCTGCAAGACAACTGCAGTAATTTTCACAGCTGTTTCTTTATTAATTCTGTCATAGAGATACAAAACAAAATTATTATTGCTTGATAATGTGAATTTTGTCTTTAGTGTATAGGCAAAAGACAAAACACATTTCCACAATGTAAAATAATGTGTGGAAATGGCAACATTCTCTAAATGACAAAAACAAAATTAAAAAACAAAATAAAATCTTTAGTTTGTTTAGATTCAGGTTTAGCCAGAAACAACTTTCTTTACTGTTTCAAATATTTACTAGTTTTCAGGGTCAGTCTTCTTGGGTACTGGATAAGCACTTGGGCTTTGGAACCATAATACACAAGTTCAAATCCTAGTCAATCTAATATTGTTGACATTACTAGGCTTAATACCTTTAGGACACATAAGAATTCCCATATTTTTTCCAGCTATGGATTAAATAGTGGATCTAGTGCTCTTCAAATCAATGTATTGACAAAAGAAAAATATTTACAAAAACGATTATTCTTAGTATTAAATAACCAAACAAGTTTGATATACCATAAAGCTAATCAATAAACTTTTAGGTTTGCTTAGCTGTATTTTTTTATGATGGATCAACCTGACTGTTTAATGCCATGAACAATCATTTTCTTATTTAAGAACATCTTCTTTAAACAGTTTTTTTTGTTGAACAAATTGAATCTTTAAAAGAACACCACTATCTCATCCACACTCAAAAGAAAATGGTAATTTACAGCATCTCCAGTAAGAGGGAATTAAAAAGGCTAACTAGAATTGGAACCTGTGTATCACAATGCCTTTAGCATTGTGATCTATTGAGAGCTTGAAAAGTTGATTAGAATGTTCCAAAAAGTCTCAATAACTTCTTTTTACACATTTTGTAAAATATAATTGGATTTGTTGGTATTTTCACATACCCTTTCAGTTTCTATCGATAGATTAATAATTTGTACTTTCTTGAAGGGAGACCTTATCTATTATCTCATTTTATCTACTCCTTTACTTACTGTAAAAAGAATTCAACATAATGCCTATTGTTTTATTATTAAAATTTGTAAAATCAGTTTACTATTCTATTTGATTAATATGCCATCAGCTAAAACCAATCTTTTAGTCATTGAAAGCAGACAACTATTTTGGATAGACATCAATATTATTAAAAGAATGTGAGGATTCATACCTTTCCTAAGAAAAGTGAATGCAACAAAGCAACTAGATTTTGAATTTCTGTACTACAGTTCAAAATTCCAAGCTTCAAAAGAAGTAAAAACTAAAGAAACATATATTTTCTTATCTTTATAAAAATCAAATCTAAGCTAAAATATTTGATATATAACTATATATATATAACTATAAGAGAATTATATGAGATCTAACCCCAAGCAATGCTGGGTACAGCTACTATATTTATTTATTTGTATTCATGGTAAGAAATCATTTTGAGAAGGAATTCTGCTTGAGAAATTACGATGTTTTATATATTTGTTGAAGAGCTATGCAAGCCAGTTTTTATGGGTAGTTAAATCTAAAAAAAGAATTTTTGTAAAATACAATAGGATTAGAATATGCACATGGGTATATTTGCAATTACACACACACATATATATATATGTGTGTGTGAGTATGTATAAATATAGATATAGGTGTGCGTTTATGTAAAAGGAATGAAAGAATATAGAGATAGCCAACTTTAATCTATACAGACACCTTATCTTTGAGCTTGAGGAATAGGAGACAGAAAGTAAAATTAAGTTTTAAATTCACACAAAGAAAATGTGTTGACAAAATGTGATTATTTTCGAATGTCTTCAGTAGATTTTTTTTTCTTGCATGGGTGCAAAGATGTCTCTACATTCATGATAGATGCATAGAATTATGTTAAAATTCACTGAAGGTTTTAGAAAGATGAAGGTAAAAAAAGAAAGAATGTCTGTTTTTAGTTTTTATATAAAAAATTCACTTTCAAAAATGCACATTCTAATAATTGCATGCAGGAGCTTTATGTATGTAGAGATATCTGAATTTATGAATATTCTATATTCATAGAATAACATAAATGGGGGGTATATAAATATCTTTTGAAAAAATATTAGATTGATTGATTTGTTTTATGGCATATCAACCTTTCCAGTCATTCAATGCTGAGAATGATCATTTTTGTCAAGGATATTTTCTGTTATTGGAGAGTTTTAAATTATACAAGTTGTACTATTTAATCCATAGCAGGAGGGAATACGGGGGTTCATACCTTTTCTAAGGGTATTATTCCAAATGTGAACATATTAGAAAAATAATGTGTGTGTGTTGCATGTATATATGTGTGTATGTATGTGTACTTGTTATAATTATGACCAGCTCAAAATTTAATATTGAGTGGACGGCATCCTCATTAATTTTTAAATCAGTTTAACCTGATAGTTTTAAAACAATCAGATCTTCACCTTTCTAATTCAATCATAAAATTAAAATAATAATCAAAGGAAAATAACTGAAACATTCTGGATAACACATTTCAAAATTATATCTTTATATTTAAGAAAAATAAAATTAACATTAATATCTAATATGCAATATATATTTTAACAACAAACTAATATCAATACATGTTTTATTAAATAGTAACTTGTATCCCAGTTGTTCCATTACATTCACATTCAGGATAATACCCTTGGGAAAGGTATGAATCCCAAATATTCTCTCCAACTATGGGTTAATAGTAAAACTTGTAAAATTCAAAATAGTGTGATGCATATAAAAGATGCTTGATAAAAATGATCATTCCTGGCATTAAATGACTGAAAAGTTTGATATGCCGTAAAACAGATTAATCAATCAATCAATCAATTACATTGTAACAAATTTATGTTTAATTTGTTTTTGTTTTTTTTTCATTCCATTATTTCTCACCAGTAATTTAGTCTCTTAGTTCAATTGGAATAGGCAAATATTTTTATTTTTCACAAAGTAAATTAGATTGACCAACTAGCAGTGTTACAAGTAGAGCGTTAAGTATCTTAATTGTAGAAGTTTATAATAAATTTTCTCCTCTATTACTTTAATAGAATACTTTAAGGAATCTAATTAACAAAAGATTGCTCATTCAAGTTCTAACTACAAAAAGCAATTGGAATTAATTTTAATGAATTCAGAATATTGATTATATTTGAATTGCTAAGAAAAAGCATGAATCTGTATTTGCATCAACTGAGTTTTGGTTACTTAATGATATGAACTCTTTATTTTGACTAAATTTAGTCTCCTTATTTATTCTATTTTTTATTTTTGCTCTCTTTCACACAAGAAGGAATAAAATAAGAAAAAAGACAAAATTACAACCTTTATGGTCATTTAATGCTAGGAACTATTTTTGTACTAGATATTTTTTTTCTTGATGATTAATAAGAACAGTGGCCATAATATCTAATCCATAGCTGAGATGGAGACAATGGTTAGTTTTAAATTATAGAAGATTTTAAGAAACCCAAATTAAGTAAGTCTTTGAATATTTGAAATGTATGACCCAGAAAAAATAGAACATTTTTTTAATATACTGGGTGTACAAAAATTAAATGCCTGTTTTGATTAAATGAAGAACGTGTATGTAAATGTTGTATTATTTTATGTTGATCTTTTTATAATTATATTCTGCTCGAATTTGAGCCTTCTATGGGCAGCATCCTCATTAATTTCAAAATCCGCTTATTTTTATAACACAATTATAAAAAGAAAACAAATATCAATAAATAAAAAACACACAAAATTGAATCAAAAGGATGTAATATGACCACCATTCACATCTCTGCATATTTTTTTAAATTATGCCTGTATGGTTTAAAGGGGATTGCAAATTGCATTTTTATGATGAATAAACTTATGCATTCATGACCTAAAAGTTCCTGTCATCATAACAATGCAATTTGCAATACGCACTGATCCATTTGGGTGGAATAAAAAAAGGAAGCATTACTTTTGGAACAACCTTCATAGTTCCTGAAAAAGAATAGACCATGAATGTCTAATTTAGTCATTCCTAGCCACTCATTTAAATTCAAGAGAGCCTCTTTATCTTTACATGGAATACTGAAATTTTATGTAGAGCACAATTTGAACAAGGGAAGTCTGCTTGGGACAGTGGCTTAGCACTCAGACTTTGAAATTGTAATAAGCTTGAATCCCAGTCATTCTGTTATGTTAACATACGAGCTAATACCCTTGAAAAAGGTATGAATCCCCATATTCCTTCCAGTTATGGAATAAATAGTATAACTTGTGTAATTCCAAATAATGTGACAATAAAAAATATGCTTAATAATGATGATTATTCTCGGCATTAAATGACCGAAAAATGTCAATGTCACAAAACAAATCAATCAATCACAATTTGAACATCATCATGATCATAATTAAATAAGTAATTAACATAAAAGTTTTTAATTTCAACAAAATAAACACTTAATTTGGTTACACCCTGTATATGTTCCTTAATTGAAAAATTCAAAAGTTTTGTAATTCAACTTTTTTTTTACCTTTAATTTCTTAAAGTTTTGTATGAGTATGTGTGTGTTTGTAACTGTGATTAATGTGGCACCTACCTGTGTGTTGTCTTAATTTGCCTGTGTCTCCATCACTCCAACTATCTTCACTGTCATTTTGGGAGGGTGGCATCACACTAGCGTGAAAGCCAGAAGTCATGAACTGTCTTTGTTCAACTTCATCTTCCTCTAAATCCTGTGGAGAGCAGCATTAACAGGTGTAGAAGAGTTGAAAATGGAAAATTACATTAACATAACTTGGCTGCATCAGTAGAGAGAATTAGAGAGGAAAGTTTTTAGGAAATTTTTTATTTATAGTCATTCAGTGACCAGTGAGGCATAGGAATGAAATAAGGCTGACCTTTGATATTTTTAGGGAAGGAAGCATCCATAATTATTTGTATCATTTTAGCTCAAATTATTATCCAAACTAAAACATCATAAGATTGAATTATTTCTAACTTAAGGCACTTACTCTACATTTAAGCAAAATAATTATTTTAACCAAAAAATGTGTATTTATTCAAGTCTAATATCAGTCTGCATAATAATATACAAATCTAATATTATTTATTAAATTATTCTTAAATATATAAATCTAATATTTTTAAATAAACTAATCTAATATTACTTGTTAGAATATTTTTAATATTGTAATTCACAAAAATAAATTCAACAAAAAATTAATTTACTTTTTTAGAAATACCTTAATGACATTTTTTATTTCAATTAAGTTCTTATAGTTTAAAATATAAATATTTCTTATAATCCAAACAATAAAATAACTCAGTTTAACAATGGAATAATATCTGAGGTGAAGCTTGATAATTAGTTTTCTTTTGATTAGTCATACTTTTGCAGTCATTTTCATTGTTATATACACAATATTTGAAATTATTGGGGTATTTCTTATATACTAGAAGAAGTTGAATATTTGTCAAATATAAAAAGTCTATTTAGCTTCGTCATTATCTGAACTTTTTAGCCTGTTTCATTGTTTGAAAAAACAAGCAACAGGAAAATTAAAGTTAAACAAATATGGAATAATAAACCGCTATTAATCAACTTCATAATTAAAATGAATAAACTCCTAAATGCCATACAAATGAAATACAAATGTACATCAGATCGAAAGGTCAAGTTAACTCAACTAAATCATTGTTCTATTAATGTAAGAGAAAAAGACAATACTCTGAATAAAAAATGATACAATTTTTTTTTCTTTTCAAAGTGGGATTCCAAGTGTGTTACTGTGCATGTTTAGGGTTAATGGTTAAAAAATAGAAAACATCTTTTTTTCATAATTCTATAAATCAGGCATCATCATAATCTTTTTCTTGTCTAAAGATAATTTAATAAATGTTACATTTAGATGCATACAATCTCTTATAAGATGTTCATATTCAACCCCAACAAATGTATTATTAGACTAGTGTGCATGACTGTTAAAGATTACTGGTTTAGGCACCACAAAAGTTGATAAACTAGTCTGAATAAAAATGTATATTTGTTTGAGGGAAATAAGTAGAAAGCAAAAGAAATATTAAAACACTATAGCGATTTAAAATAACGGGTTTTAATATCACAAAATTTAATAAACTAGTTTGAGGTAATTATGATTATGATAAAAGTGTTTCTTGTATAAGTACAGCCCTGATAGCTCAGTCATTACAGCATCAGATATTTAAGATAAAAATAATGAAAGCAATCTGAGAGTCTGAGGTTTGGTTCTCCATGTGGGCTACACGTTTTTGCTTTTAGTCTTCAGAACATGACATAATTCATACAAATAAACAAATACAGATTGGTCATTATTCTAAGAGCGATTTTTACTATTAAAAATTTTCTTACATACTGGTAACTATTGTCTGTGTACCTACCACTACTAAAATAGTTTCCAACTACAAAACAGGAAAATTAGTTTGAATTAAAATTTCAGGTAATTAAATATGGAATTATAATTTTATAGTATTATTCTTTATTTATAGCAATAATAATTCTATTTGGATTTTGATTTCCACACAATTCAAAGATGGTTGAAGTAAATGTCAAGAATGTGTACTATAAGTTATATAGAGATAAATTACCTCCCCTTATAATCCTTTGATTATATGAATTACTCCATAAAAGATCCTGAAACAGGATACAACTCAACATAGAATGCAAGTTAATGTAATGTCTGAACTTGACCTTCTTTTAACTTGGAGCTCTTAGCCATTCAGCCATGCAAGGCCTTTGTAACTAAAAACAATTAAATATTTCACGACAAACTAATAATCAAACACAAAGGATTTAAATGCTAGGCAAACAGGGACTTCTTGCCTTTAGAAACATTTAATGATGATTAATTTTTAAGTTCTGGATCAGTCATGTTTGTTTGATGCAGTGTATTTTGATGTGCAAAAGTGAAAGAATCATGTTAGTATACTTATTTTGATTTTTACTTTTCCATACAATGTAAAGAATACAATATATTATAAATTATACTTTTTCTTATACTGTAGTTTATATAGTATATAACATAGTAAATTTTTACTGTATTATAAACTACTAGCAGTATAGTCCAGCATTGCTGTGCAACTCAGAAAGTCATTAGAAAGTGCTCAATTTCTGAAGCACTGATGTGTTTGATAAATGCTATAAGATTTTGAAAATTACTTGAACAGAAGAGCAGGAAAAATGTGTATTTTCAATGTAATTGCTAAATTACTGGTTTGAATTTGGTAAATTTTGAAATTAATAGTGCTTTCAGGCACTTACATTCTTACATGAGAAGAGATCATTATCACTATTTACCAATCTGTTATTTTTTAATGGGACAGCATCGAATCAAATAGATGCAGTTCTACACTAAATGGTTTAAATATAGATTTATTTGGGTGGGGCAGAGGGAAGGAATTTTAAAGATTGCAAAGTTTTGTCTGCAATATTCCTTTAATTACATTTAATTCCTTTTTTATCTGGATGAATCAATGTTGTGATTCTCTTGAAAACCTAGCAGCACTACCATTCTTCTTCCCATTGCCTCTCAGAGTATCATGGAAAGATGATTAGTTATTAATCCAAGAATTGTGGTCTTCCATGAGTGCCTTTAAGGAAATGTGTATATGTAATTAGAGTTTCTGTCCCTTTTCATTAAGTATCATAAAATTGTGGTAAATTATATTAGTTTTGGGGTTGATTCTTTTTTTATATAATAATATTATTGCAACTTTATGTAAAAATTATGGAGTTTATAAAAAATATATTTTCATTAACTCTTTCTATGTGTATGTGAGGATATTTATATACATGCTGAGCACATCTGAAGAACTTATTTGAATAAAGAAATTTGACAAAATACATTGTTAGTGTTTATTGAAATTTGCATAAAAAATGATTTGCTGCCAAAATATACATATATGTTCTGTATTCACAAACTATCTATACACCTTGTATTCCAACATGTACATCTTGCTTGACAGCAAGAGAAAAATCAAAAATAAAATTATTAAAAAAGAAAACAGCATCTTGTTTAATCATATAAGTCTGAGTAATATATATATATATATATATCTATATCAACATAGGATTACATTACTTGAGGAATCAATTGATACAGACTCAGAATGAATGGAAAGAAAAATGTTAGGAATAATCGGAGTATGAGTAATGGTAATTCAAAGATGTTTCTGTTAGAAGCAAAAGGGAGGCTAGTTGAATAGTTACTGATTAGTAAGAAAAGCAGTAAGTGACTTAACAGAAGATGAAGAAATCAGATCGGTTCAATTCTAGCATATGTCCAACTTTGCTTTTACTATCATCATAGTAAGGGAAATACTTTTAAGAAATAATTTTCAGCAATTATATTTTAATAGTAGTTTATAACAGATAGCATTAAACAAGTGGCCCTAACCACCTCTGCGACAAGGTACTGGTCGATAGTGTATATCTGATTTAGGCAGGTATCCTTTTATCTACCAAAGAAAGTAAAGAGGCAAAGGCCGAAGCCCTGTCGTGTAATGAATAGAAGCTTGAATTTTGAAATCAAAACATATGAGTTCAAATATATATATATATTCAATCTAATGGGGAAGAAATGAATCTGCTTATTTCCAGTAGCTAGGATTTAAATAGTGCAACTAGTGTTATTAAAGATGGGAGTTTATTGACAATTGTTTTTTCTTTGCCACAAACTCCTAAATTTCTTTCTAGATTTTTTATTCCATGAAAATTGGGTGGAAAAAAAATAGGCAAACAAATGACAATACACCCCTGAATGTTATACTATTTTTCCCCGAGTGCAGATGTATAATTGTGAGAATTTAATAATAACATCACAATCTTTAATAAATCCAAAATTGATATTAGTGAATATTGTCACAGTAAATATAAAACTTAACCATAATTGGTCAGATTTTGGGACAAAGTTAGCCAAAATTTCAGCATTCAATTTGTTGATTAAGATTGAAATAAGGAAATTAATTGATGCATCCAAATTTTGCTTGGGAAAAGTTACAGGAAAAATTCTTATGATTTTATAGATAATTTTTTTAACTGCTTTTACAGGCTATTAAAAGTGATTTGTGACAGCATGACCTATAAGAATCATAAGGGCTTTAGAATTTAACCATTTCTCTGGTTGTGTGGAATAAGCCGGTCGGTTTGTCCAAATTCTGAACCACTTGTATAAACATTAGCACTTACAAGGAAAACTTGCTTTGAACTTGACTTAAGCAATAGAGCTAAAATAAACTGTTTGTCATGTAAATTGGTCATCTACATTCACCTTCAATAATGAACACGAGAGAGTATGATTATTGGGTGTGAGTAGTCCATTTGCTTCATAATTACTGTTAAGATAGTAAGAACAGTGACTGCCATATCCATTAGTAGTTTTGACAAATGTTTGTTGGTACAGAAAGTGATGCACACCAACTTGTATTTGTTTGTCCACAGATGAAAGAATTTGGCATAATATGCATAAAAAGTGCAATAGAATTGTAGGTGTGTTTATAAATATAAGCACACAATTGTTACATATACATTGAAATTAATATATATATATATATATATAGACAGATAGATAGATTGGAGCATCTTTACAGATGATTGCTATCTCAAGGTTTCAACAACTGCAGAATTTGAGACATCTGTACATCATTGGATTTTATGTTATCTTGTACCACACTTATACCACTCTCTGGGCTCTAACTTTAATAACTGTGATCCAGTGACAAGTAAAATCAAGATAACAGTCTACCATTGAAAGAATTGTTCTAAAGTTTCATGACTACAGACCCCTAAACTACTTTGCCAATTTTTGGTCTAGAGACATGACATTTGATATATGGAGTATTCAGACCTGTGCAACAAATTCAATTTGGTTTTCAGTTGGAGAAATAGCTGTTAAGGAATCAAACACAACTCCCAAGCAAGGCTGCGCAATATTGCTAGTATATATATATATATATAT
>JAYKTE010241220.1:0-11954 GCA_036873565.1 Xipholeptos notoides | reverse complement strand
ATATACATACATGATTTTAGGCTAAATTAAAAAATATATATTTAATAGATAAATCTAGATTGTGTATGTCTTTATAACAGTCTATGAATCTCACTTTGTTATCATATGTCTAAAAAAACTTAAACGATTTTATAAAATAAAATTAAATTAAAGATGAACACAGAAAAAACTGTTTTCATTTTTAGACAAAGCAAATGCAACATAATCATTTTTCGTTTAAAAATAAAAATCCAAAAAATATATAAAAATAAATATTTAAAAATGTATGTAAAAAATAGATATCCAAAAAATGATATAAAAATAAATTTCCAAAAAAGATTTAGAAATTAAATATCCAAATATAAAAAACCAGCCAAAATAATTTTTTTCAAAAACTATTGCAAAAAAAAAGTAGCTTGTTTATAAGCAAGTATAAAAATAACTTTCGCTTAGAAATATTTTCAAGCTTATTTTAACAGTTTTCATAAAACATCAAAACAATAAATTATTTTTTGTACAGTTTATAATTTTACAAAAAAGAATTTATCAATATAAACCAGGAAAGGAAAGGCAATTATGATTTGAAAATAAAGCTAAAAGCATAAAAGATGATAAGAATTTCATTAAAAAATAGTATATTTCGTTGTTCATTATTCCGAAAAAAAAATAGCTGGTGGCATGGAAGCATTTAAAGAATTCTCTATGTTTATTATATGTAACAAACAGAGAGAAAGTTCTTAGACAACTCTTAAATTGCAAATGTGCATTGCTTTTATGTGTTATTTAGAGAATAGATATTTAGTTTTTCGTTATTCATACGAGTGACAATGACCAGAGAGGTTGTGTTTGGTCATTCTTACTATTGATAATGACCAGAGCGCTTGTGTCTGGCGAATCTTACTGGTGAGAATGTCTAACAAAGTTTTATCATTCTTACTAGTGACAAATGTACATAAAGGTTGTGTCATTTTTTTTTTCGTCATTTTTTTACTAGATCAGAAACTACAAACTAGGGCTAAAAACTGAGTCGACACTTGATTAAGCTTATGAAGAAGGACCATTAATCATGTTTAATGGCCCATAAGTTTTTGTGTGGGCTTTAAAAAGCATGGCGTACTTATTTAAATATGAAAGCACAATAAACAGGTTTGTCATGCAAGTCAAAATTGAAAACAAAAATCGAAGCCAAAGATGGAAAAATGAACAAAACAATCCATTTTGTTATAATTTGGTGCCAAGCGTATGAAATGGAGTTAACCCTTTGGATCCTGAAGGGCCTGGTGACCTAGGGCAAAAAACGACAAAGCCGATATTTCGGGCCACCGTGGTCCCCTCATAGAACGGCTCTGATTGCCGAGTTGGTTATTTTTTCAGGGACCAAAGGGTTAGATATGAATATACACGTTAAGAACATAACGGAATGCAAACACACTAGCACGCATATGCACACACTTATAAATACGCACACATACACATTTACAATAATAAATACACACGTCACATCTTCTGCTCAAAAGAATTATGTCTGTCTGTCCATTTTTGAGTGAATGTATACATATACATATATATATATATATATATATACATAATTTATATAGTGAAACCTATCAAATTATTACATACACACACACATATATATGCATATACTCTTTGACAATAAATGGCAGTAGAACTAAAGATAAATTGATAATGCCCTCATATTAGTACATTATAGATACTTATTTGACACGCATACACACAGTCGCACATAAGCACGTAAACACGATAACACACATATATATACATATATAATCTTGATAAATAGCAATATATCATACAAAAAGTGAGTTACTATGAATGATGCATGGCCGTAATAATATCTGCAGCCTGCAAGCAAGCACATTTTGAATTGTAAGACCTTATTTAAAGAACGGTCTTTTCGCCTAACCTCCTTGCCCGCCCTGTAGAACATCGAGACAATCTCGAGCTTCTTTGACATCCTCATCCAAACCGGGAAACCCTGCCGACGCGCACTGCCTAATCATTCGTTTAAGATGGCTTTTATCTTGCATGGTTATGGCCGTCCTCAGGTCTTGGCGCAAGCGCTCAGGATTCAGATAACCTATAAAATAGATACTGCGTGCTTAACACATGATGTATATCTGTTATTTACGTAGGAATGGTTTTAAGTATTAAGAAGTGTATACACCGAAAGAAAAAATACAAAGTAAAGGAACACAACATATGAAAGATACAAAAAGTATATATTCCAATTTTCAATTTTATATAATTACAACTTTATGTATACTTTATATTATTTATATATATTTTAGATAATTAAAACTTTTATATAATTTATATGTATATTAGAAAATCTTTTAATAATTACAACTTTATATATATATATATATATTATGTAATGTATACATATTTATATAATTTTTAGATAATCACAAGTTTATATATACTTTTATATAATGTATATATATATTCTATATAATTTTTAGAGAATAACTTTATATATACCTTTATATAATTTATATAATTATAATATATTTTAGATAATCTTTTGATTTTACATGAGCTATAGTGGTTAATGTACTCTTCATACAATGATTAACAAATGATCCAGAGTATTAAGGAATTTAAAAATGTCCTCTATAACGTTAGTAGAGCTGATTTTTATTAGGAATTTGATTGGTAATTTTCTGCTCGACTTTCATCATTCAGATTATCAAAAGAGCACCATCGCAGGTAAAGTCTAGAACAAATTAAAATTCTTATCAAAATATCGATAAAATAGGAAATACTTTTATTATAAGATTGGTGGCAATTAAAAACAAAAAATCAAAGGCCCTTCCTAATCTTATTAATCCAACCTCATGCACCACGGCTTTAACCAATCCCCATGCAATGCAATGATATAAAATTCATGCCGTACTTATTGTATCCTCCCACCTAATTCTCATTTATATAAATTAAGTATAATCCACCAGACCCAACCATTCAAGTATACCCAGAACTCAATCCCCGTTCCCAACTTCTCCCACCACCTACTTACCACCTTTCATATAATATTATACCATTTTATCTATATTCTAACTAGCGTTTCTAATCATTCCAAACTTTACATTTGATGGTGCCTTCTTTGCAACCTGAATTATGAAACCCAAGAATTTACCAAAATAAATTTCATTGTTTATTTAATTTCGTTTTCCTGTCACTTACTGCCGAGAAAAAACATTTTTTGGTAAACGATCTTTCCTAATATTATTTCCTCTTATAATAATACCAGATTCACTAGTTCATCAGGAGATATTACGTAAAATAGCCCAATTTTTTTACATTCAGAGTATCAAAATATATATGCTATTTTAAAACTGTTTTGTTAATAGCTGTATACGCACACAAACAATCAAATAAAAAAAATATATGTTAAGGAAATTGAATTTACACTAAATATATATATACATTTATGAAGGTAAATATTGTTTATGGACGGATAAAATCATTTTAAATGATTTATTGTTTTGTTTAAAATTGGTCTCTTTCATTCTGAATCTTTCTAGACGGCTATATCGAAACAAATATTTGATTTTGTTAGTAAGCCACAATGTTTTGATATCATGCTGTTGTTAGTAGAAGACTTCATTTACTCGTTACTATATTACATTTTTATTCGTTCAATGACCCAACTGTCATCATTTCGTTGCTTTAATCCTTTGGACCATGAAGCGCCGATATATCGGCCCACGCGACTTAGTTCAAAAGACGACGTACTGATATATCGTCCCCGAATGGTCATCTAATGTACCGGCTCTGATTGGCTAGTTGGTAATTTTTATAAATCAGGGTCCAAAGGTTTAACAATCGAGAATAAAATCGTATTTTATCGTTCATTAAATTTGATTTTTTTTTATCTAAATGATTATAATATTTCCATATTTCAACAAAGGTGAATCAAATTGGACCGTGGTCCCTAAGGCACTTTCCCACGCATCTAATCGTACAAATGAGTAACTATATCCACGCGCCGCGCTAGAAGTGAAAGAAGAATTGTTTGATTCAAAAATCAAATATTATTTCGCGCGAAAATACAAAATAGGAAGTTCAAATCAACAAGTCTGAAAAAGAATAAATAGTCTCCTAACTTTTTTTTTATTAATATAAAACTAAACTTAAATCTGACAAATCTTCTCATTAAGCTAATCATTTTTTTTTCAATATGGAGTCTCAAATGAGTCATTTTATCGATTCAAAAATTCAATTGTTCATAATTGAACAATGATTTTGTGCTGTAAGAAATTGGCTGAAAATATAGAAAACTTTTTTTAAGTGAAGCCTTAGTCTAAAAATCCAAATTTATAGCTGAAATCAAATTGTTTGATTATGTAGCCTTAAAACTAAAAATCAAATCACATTTAATAAAATCAAGTACAACCAAATAAAGAGCTGAAAATAATGCTTGCTGTGAATAAAGGGTACAACATACAACGTAACTCTCCAATTGACAATTATCAATGAAGAGTCACCAAAACAAATAATAAGAAATAAATATTTTTTTATTTTATTTTCTCTGAAAAAGAATAGCATTTTAAATTAACAAAAATTCTTAAACCTGAAAATTTAAAACATTTAGAATTCATTTTTGAAATATTTCTTTTCTTTTTTTTTTAATTATTTTTAAAATTAGCATGCACATTGAATAACATGCAAAAAATTATCATGCATTTTTTCATTGCTTTTTACATTTTTTTTTTTACTTATAGAGTTTTAATTTTTCAGGTACGAAAATCATCAAGCTGAAATAAATGTTTATATACATATCATTTTTTTTTTCATCTTATTTTTTTTTTTCAAATTAGAAAATATTATTTCATCTAACTACATTTTTTTTTCAAAATCTACATTTCTTTCAGTCTACTGTAATTACAAACCATTATGGAATAACGGTTTGTCTTTTTAAGTTTCTACACTAAATAATGAATAATAAACGAGCACTTACCCCCACGACCACCTCCCAATTTATCGAGAGAGTCCCTTGCTTTCCTGAGGTCATAACCGAGCTCGGGTAAACCGGCTGCCTCGGCTTCTTCAATTGCCTTTTGTAAGGCAGCTTTGTCATTCTGTTTGACGGCACCTCTGAGTTGGCCGCGTAGAACATCGGGAGATTTATCAACTAAAAAAGACAAAAACAAAAACAAATAAATAAATGAATAAACAACAGGGTTGTGCTAAAACTAAAAGTGTCTCTAAAATTAACGGTTTAGCCATTTTGATCACGTAATTACAGAACAATTTTGCATCAAAATTTCCTTTGCGGCAGCTAAAGAGAAAGAAGGTTTTTTAATCATTAAAAAAAGAATTATCAATTATTTAATAAACGAAGGATTTTATATACAGGGTATCTGAAAACTTGCTGTGCAGTGAAAAATAATGTCTAAATGCCAAAAGCATTAGATAGATATTTTGGCCCTCCATGAACCTCTTATAGAACGGCTCTGGTGGGCTAGTTAGTGATTTTGCTAAGTCCAAAGGGTTAATTATTTAAAAATAAATCTTTGAAAGTTATTCCACAGCAATGGTTTGATCTGCCTACCTTCGAAATCATCTTTGTCTTCAAGAAATCCTCTTGCACGCTGAACATCGGCATCTAATTCTGGCATGCCAGACGCTATACATTCACCAATAACGCTTTCGATTGCATCCGGATCTGAACGTCTCATGGCATCTCTTAGTTTTGCCCGTAAAGCAGCGGCCGATTTGCTTCCTGGTTTGCAAAATCAAATAAATGCAATCATTGTTGTTTGAATTTGTGTTAATTAAAATGGCCACCTTGTTTCAAAACCAGCAACATGCTTTTTAGAATCAAACGCCATGGTTAGTTGATTAACCCTTTGCATTCGACATTAGCCCTTTGGGCCCTAAAGGGCCGTTATAATGGCCCTGGTGACTTAGGGAAAAAGACAGCACAGCAGAAATGTCAGCCTTCCATCGTGCTCTAATAGACCGGCTCTGAGTGGACTAGGTGGTCATTTTGCTAAGTCAGGGTCCAAAGAGTTAAGGGTTGTTTTGGTCAAACATAATTGGAAGCGCTTGGATTTCTGGTACTAAGTCAACTACATTGCTTTCAAAGATGCAAGGGATTAAGCAATCCATTGTTCAGGCTTCATGCAAACAAATTTAAGGGTTTTAAGAACAATTTCTGCAACAGATGTTTTTTACATTCATTTTTGTATGAATTTTAATTTAAGTAGGATTTAAATGGAATTTAAATTGATTCAACCAATTTTGGGACATGAAAAGTAGGAACCACAAAACAAGATCCAATCTTTTGTTCATAGCGGGATATATTATTCTTCTATACTAATAAAGTGTTTCTTTTTTTCTGGGAAATATTATTACCAAGCCCATTTAAAAATTGTTTTTCAGAATCCTTGAAATGAGGCATGGTAATTTGTAGATCTATAATTGAAACCAAAAAAGGCCAAAACATAAACTGACCAAAACGTAGTGAATTTAACAAACACGAAGATAAGGATCGTGGTCCGCATAATAAATATACTAAACCATATTCACGTGTTTAGAAAACTTTGTTCGTTATGAATGATTAACAAAGAAAATCAATAGGAAGATAATAAAAAGTTAATTTTTACTGGAAATTATAAATGAAATCAGTTTTATGAATAATCAGTCTGATCTGTGTATCTCTTTTATAATAATGATCGACGTGTATTTATTTATTTGTATATACGAGGGTTTGCGCCGGGACGTGGACGTACCCAGGTTAGTGTCTGGGGGCACGGTTAAACTACTGTGGGCCTTGTTACGGCAAAAAGGCTAAGAGATGGAAACTCTGACTCCAAATCCTACTGCTGCCTTGCAGTATTCTCTCGGAAGACTATGGAGCCTCATCCAGAAAGAAATGGCGTAGGAGCTGATACAATAGGGTAACCGTCTACCTCACTGAAATTACTTTCGACCAGAAGCTGTGGCCACCTCTGCAGCCAGTTTTCGCGAGTTTCGCTCCACTGAGCATGAGCGTTGGAGGTTCAGTGGGTGTCTATCTGATGCGCAACAGACACTACACCTAAAAACTGCGCAAGCGAGTTAGGGGCCAATGATAAAGCACCGAGGCCCCGACTAGACATCTTCAAGACTGACGGACTGCATTATGATGATGATGATATACGAGAGAAAATAAAAAAGTTCCACGACAAATGACATAAACTCAATCTGATGGCATGCACACCAGTTAATAATGAGTATATAAGCCTTTTTAAAGAGAACTTTAATCATCTATTTCAGGATCTTCCTTTTCATTTTGTTCTTGTTTCCGAACAAGGTTATTTGTTTTGGGTCCAAAGTTCTTATGAATTCCCTAAGTTTCCTGACGTTTTAGGTCTTCCTTGACCATCTTCAGAGAGATTGTCTATCATTTTGGGTGTGTATTTTTTCTAGTGAAGGTAAAACAGTTGTTCGGAAACAAGAGAAATAGAATCGAAGATCTTGAAAAGGAGGATTAATGTTCTCTTTAACGAGACCTGTATGAAGAATGTCATTCTGCCAAAATACACTCGTTAATAATAACTATGTAGAAATGCTTTGAAAAATAACAATATTAAACTGAATTTAAGAATGAATCGTTTAAGAGTTAGTAAATTATTCAAAATTAATTTCAATTAAAATAAATTAAATTCCAATTTTTCTCAGTAAATCATTTTCTGGTTAGAATGTCAGTTTAAAACAAGTTTTATTGATAAAAAAATCCAGTTCAAGATGGATAACACTTGGGGGATTTTCTCATCTCCTCATTCCACAAGGTTGATGAAATATCTTCTTTTTTAATATTTGGATTTGTACAATTCTTTGTGTGCCCATCCAAAGAAGAGCAAACCCTTTAACGAGGATATATCTTTACCAAAAAACCAAATGGCTACAACATCAAAAATCTTTAGATTGCAGACTAATCCCTTTTTAAATGTCTTATATACATAAATTATCGATGTTTCTTTTCAACACAAACACACACGCTCATATATATATCTATCTATATATATATATATATATATAATGCAATTTAATCGATATCGTTTCTTATGGTATATATTCAAAACTGAGGGAGTGTTCAATACCAAAACTTGAATTGTATAATAAGAATAACAAGAACAATATTACTTTAATTTTTTTATTCTTATTAAAATAATATCTGGGTTTGTTATTTTTTAACGTTTTAAATTCGTGTATAGTTCGCCTAAATGCACACACACACACACGCACACACACACACACACTTATATATAAATATATATGTATGTATATATATGTGTATGTATATATATGTATATATACATATATATATTTATACATATATAACGCTTTTATTAATAATTTCATGGACTGAAGTATCATTTATAGTTCGTGTAGGACAAGTTATAATCGACAAAGTAAAAATTGGTAACAATCAATTCGTTTGGTTTTTTCATAAAGATAATGTGTCCACTAAAACAACCTTGTGTTTATATAATAAATTTAAAAAATGTCTCTTAAAAGGGTTAGATTTTAGAAAAATTAATTCAAATTGATTTTCTAAATGTTTTAGAATTCTGAAGTAAACAATCTTTGAACAATAAAGAAATATCACCATTCAACAAATCTTAATTCATATACAAATAGAAACAGTCTTGGATTACTTGGTACTAATAATGCATCTAGGGCTAGTGATACAACAAATACTACTGTTAATACTACTTCTATTAAAACTACAAGATTAATCAATTTTAATGCAATGTCAACAAATCCGAAATGCAAAAATGCTGCAAAAAATTGATTAAATACAATTATATATTCATGATACAAGGTATCTAAGCCATAAAATAATTATTAGCTATACAGTTTTAAGTCAGTTTCAATGTTTTTATACACTGATATATTAGAGAAAAAATGAAAGAAGTTAATACAGATCTATATATGTAAGACTAAAACCAGGAAAAGTTCGATTATGAACACATAACTGTGTCTTGGGCCAGTCGTTCGAGCTTTTGTTTCGGACAGTATGGTCTGCGGTTTCGGATTCCATTAAGGGCTTGAAATGGTAATAATACTGAGTGTCACTGATGAGGTTCAATAAAATCAAAACA
This sequence comes from Xipholeptos notoides, assembly GCA_036873565.1. Lineage (NCBI taxonomy): Eukaryota > Metazoa > Mollusca > Cephalopoda > Idiosepiidae > Xipholeptos > Xipholeptos notoides. The sequence goes on along the minus strand of JAYKTE010241220.1, from coordinate 2,856 downwards.
GCTGTCTGGCAATATGTTACGAGTAATGCAAGATTTTGCGTTGAATCATAACATTATAATTTGATTTAAATATTATTTATATCTATACTTGGGAATGCCTAGAATTTTCTGAGTTGCACGTGCAACGCCGGGCTATGCTGCTAGTATGTTATGAAACAGACTTTTCATTATTTTCTGACTAAATGAAATACAAAACAGATTGAGCAAAAAATCTACTTCTACTAAAAGATAATCATGCAATACTAAAAATGTATTTGGTTTGTAATGTGTGCCTCTGTGTTTGTTTAGGTCCGTGTGTTTATTTGTTTGCTTATGTAAGTGCATAGGCACGTGTGTGCGTGTATGTGTGTAAATGAGTGTGTGCGTTAGTATTCGAGTTTTATTTGTACAAATATCATTAAAATCTAACAGCATTCCTTCATTCCAATATCTTCTTTTTTAACCCTTTGGATCCTGAAAGACCGACATATTGGGCCAGGCGACATTGAGAAAAATACGACACGGCCAATATTTCGGCTCTCTATAAACTTCTTATAGAACGGCTCTGATTGACTAGTTGGTAATTTTGTTAAACCAGGGTCCAAAGTGTTAGTTCATGCTCCTGAAATATTTTCGTATAATTTTTTTGTGATTTTTATGTTCTTCAAATTAGTAAAATGTTTTATAAAATTTACTTAGCCAATTCAACACCCTGAATATATTGATTTGGATACGTTTATTTAATTATGTTTCACTGTTTCTATATCTTTCGAGAAAGCATACATGCAAAATACTAAAACGGGATTTGCATAGAAAAGAATCTAATATGCACACCCGCAAATACATGAGGAATATTCCTGAAATGACCAAAGACTTTGTCTAAATACATAACATCATAACTGCTTTTTTTTTTAAATTGTTGAAATGACTAATAAAATGCTTTCGTCACTTTATGAACATTCCCTGTAAATTGATACACGCAGTTTTGTAAGGCGCTAGCATCTAAATGAGAGAGAGAGCAAGGATTCTAAAAGCTGCTATTAGAGATATCGGAAATAATGCTTCACATCTGACCTCCTCGACCACCTCCAAGATTTTCCAAGGTGTCCCTGGCTTTGCGAACATCTGAGCCAAGTTCTGGATAGCCAGCCACCTCGGCTTCATTTATGGCTTTCTCCAAGGCATCTTTGTCTTTCTTTTTCATTGACATTTTTATTTCGTCGCGTAATGCGTCAGCGGTTTTAATTTCTGGGCAGCAGGAATAGGAATGTTGAAAAAATATTAAAAACAAGTTTAATCGGATTCTGTTATTTAAATCATGCATATCAAATGTTTTTTTAATTATTTTTCTATCCTAAAGTTTCGATTATCAGTCAATATCTGTTTAATATATATGTTTGTGTTTATGGCATATCAACCATTATTATCTAATTCACAATTGCTAAAAATTTCATTAAAACTTCATATTTATGGAAAACGATCCCCTGAATTTTGATGGATTTTGATAGATTTTAAAAATGTCTAAAATACTAACTCTATAATTTTTTACCCTAGTTACATCTAATTAGCATAATCTTTTTATTATTTTTCATAATCTTTTTATTTATTGTTTAGGATTATGATAGGTTGCAAACTATTGCATTCAAAGTTTAAACAAACTATTTGACTAATATGAGGGTCGTTCCGAAAGTAATGCCACGTATTCTTTAAAGATATTTTTTTAAAGTCGAAGAGCTACGAAGATGCGAGCGGTAATATGAAAACGAACGCTCTATTGTGATCCAGAATTTATTTTTCTACATAGTCACCACCAATCACAATGCACTTTTGCCTGTGATGAATGAGGCTGTCCATATTCGTGTCTAAATGCGCTTTATCACTCACATCTCTATCACCACTCTGAAATCGACGAACCCATCTACTAACTGCGCTAACATCAACTGCATCACCTTCCTAAATGTCCAACAGGATTCGGTAAATGTTGATTGGTTCATTTTTTTATACGTGGAGGAACTCAAAGATGCATCTCTGCTTCAGACGCATGTCCATGACGGGTAATGCTTTCTTGGACGGAATAAAATATAGGAGGCATTACTTTTGGAACGACCTTAGTGTCTAGAAATTATTCGGGCTAACCTCCACTTCCACCACCGAGAATATCCGATGTTCGTCTGGCCTTTTTAATATCTTCATCGAGTTCGGGTAGACCAGCAGCTATGCATTCGTTGATAGCTTTATCCAATGCCTTTTTATCTTTCCTTCTGGTTGCTTCTTTTAAGTTTTCACGAAATGGTTCTGGTGACATAGAGCCTAATAAACAATCAAAACACTTTTACATTTCGTTAGAAAAAGATATATCTCTCAAGAAGTCTAATTAATATCATAACACTAATTTTATACTCTATTTGTAATAGAATAGGCCTATACCATTTCTGAGACTATGTAGTGAATGTCTTTTAGTTATGATTATACGAAATTTAAATTTCGTTAGAAAAAAATTCATCTCTCAAGAAGTCTAATTCATATCATAACACTGATTATTTATTCTATTCGTAATAGAATATTCTATTTCTGAGATTATGTAGTGAATGTCTTTTAGTTATGGTTATTCGAAATAGCTTTTTATTGTGAGCGTCAATAACAATTTATATAAACAGTAAGCCCTGAGTTCAAATCTCTCTATCTTGATCCTTAATTCAACTCAAGATTAAAAGAGAAATAGAAACATCCATACACATCTTTAATTTAAAACGAAAACATAACAAAAAAAAGCTGAACCAAACAAAACGAAGGATTGATATATAAACACCGAAAAGAAAAAAAAGAAAGTGAAAAATCTATGTGAACACACAGACACACACACATATATATATATGT
>JAYKTE010241109.1:0-11955 GCA_036873565.1 Xipholeptos notoides | reverse complement strand
ACACACACACACACACACACACACACACACACACACAAACAAACAAAAAAACAAACAAACAAACAAACAAACAAACAAACAAACAAACAAACACACACACACAAACACACAGCAAAAATTAATTCAGCCACGTGTGTCCAAAAAAATCCATTTCCACATTCACCCCTTACCAACCACCTTTAGGGTCATAAACGTGTGGACATAGTTTTTAGCACTATTTGACTAATCAGAACACGAGAAGAAAAAAACATATTCCTCAAAATCTTAAGCCAACTGATTCCTATATAAACAGACAAAAATAACATTCTTCCTCGGAGAGACCCAAACACGCAGAGAGGAACGCTTGTCTGACCTGCCGACGCTTCGGCCTTTGGCGGGGCACATAGAGAGGATTCAGCTGTCAGCAAGACAGACCACCACACATCAATGAATAGTGATTGACTCTCTCTTACAAACATTATTCCCTTTCTTTCTCTCTCATACTTCTTAACTTCCTCTGTATAATGAATACTACATTTTTGTATGAGAAAATAATTCCTTGTTTTTACTAAAATAAATAAAAGTTTATTTTACGTGTTGCAATTTCTTTTTCATTTATTGCTGGGGGAATCATAAAAACACCTAACACCCTCTACATAGATTGATTTTTTATAGAATAGATGAATCTCTTTAGTATTTCAGAAGCAATGCTTCTAGTTTTGTACTAAGTAATTATAGGCATGGGACACATCTATGTTTAGGCAATTCTCAATTATCAACTGAGTCCTGGTCAGATACTGCAGTCTAGACATTTGTTTGATTTACCATTGATCACTCAAAACATGTCTTCATGTCTAGTATCCATTTCAGACTTATTCAATGGCATGAGATTATTAATTATTTACACAGTCTAACAGATAACTATGATTTGACACAATGTCATATCTATATACACTATAACATGTTGCCCTACACTCATAGGCACTAATATGTAGGATTTCTTTATGTGTTTCTTTCTCCTAGATACACCATCTGCTCAGATTCACAAGCTACATATGAACTGCTTTTGGGAATCAGTGTTGTCTTTTAACTACAATGTGCTCAAAAAGTTATCATTTACCTATATCTTCAAAGTAAGAACCGGATCATGTTCTCTGAAACCCAAATAACTTTAGAATGATTCTTTTTGCAAAAATTTAATTAAAGAGATAAGGTGAAATTGTTGATTTATATGCCATAATGTCATCGTATTTAAGATAATTAGTCAATAGTTCTCTTTCCCTTTCCTTTAACCAAGGAGAAAGGTGCACAATGACTTTCTGAACACACTGATGAGTTGCTCTTTTCAAAGTCTAAACAATGAATGACTCAATCTCTGTAATTGCTTTCAAGATGTGAATGTTAGACAAAGTCATTTAAATAACGTAAATCTAAAATATCAAGATTAATCTATAAATAAAAGATAACAGAATTTATAATAAAGTAGCAATAAAAAAATGGACTCTCCTGTTGAATTCGACGTATGAGGGTTATCAAATCATGTATGGCTGTCAGACAACCACACAGAGATTTGTTTATAGTGATGAAGGCTTGTGTAGAAACATCCAAACTTCTTGGAACTGCTGATTACACACAGTCAGTGCAAGTGATTGCCAGACTAGATGAATAACAGACCTCAGGTTTTTACTTAAGAGTTTTTTTTCTCCTAGATACTGGTCTTACCAAAGACTAAACGTGCATCTACCCAGCGGTTTTAACCTGGCTATTTCCACATCCCAGAACAAGATATGGTACCTGGTATTCATAAATGGTCACCCATCTAAGTACTGACTAGGCTCAATGTTGCTTAACTTCAGTGATCCGACAGGAACCTATGTATCCAACATGACTTGACCATAAAGAAGCAATCAATTAAATCCTATATCTACACAAAAGAAGGGATGCTGCTGAGATCGGGTCGGCAATCTGAAGTATTGAAGCGCAATTTATATTATGTTACCAGTTGACACAGGCTGATGATAATAAAAAAATATTAGGCTTTAAAAATAGCTAATGTGAAAAGATTTTACTCAGGATATAATGTAACTTTCCTTTGATTTCAGTTGTAGGGGGAGATAATATCCCATTGTTATCCAGCATTAAGGTCCAAAACAGAAATTATATCTCTGGTAAATATGAAAGGAGGACAAAAGAATAAAGTTTGGGAACCTCAATTGTAATAGTTGAGAATTAAGTTTACAAAATAAACATCTCTCTAAATGTCAGCAGAGTCTTTGTGTTAGGTTTCATCTTGATGCCTGCAAAAAGAGAGGGAACAAAAACCAAATGATCACAAGAGAAAGGGGCTGTCGATCTTAAGGAAGAAGAGACTTGCCCTCTTCATAACAGAGAAGGCTGCAGAAAAAAAAACAACAAATTGATAGTCTTGTTTGTTTGTTTGTGTTTTATGGCATATCAACGTTTTTATGTCATTTAATGCCGAGAACAACAATTTTTGGTAAACGTTATTTTTTGTTCACACTCAGTTTTTGAATAACACAATATGCACTATTTAACTTATAGCTGGAAGGAATGTGGGGCTTCATACCTTTCCCAAGGGTATTAGTCAGAATAGGAACACAAATGAAATGACTGAGATTTGAACTTGTGTTCTACAATACCGAAATCTGACTGCCTATCCACTGGTCCAAATCAATTTCCTCTGACATTCTTGTTAGACATGACCTCTAACCACTCAACTATAAGTATACCTTGTTACAATTATCTCAATTAGACCAGAAAACAGGTTTGTATCATTGAAACAGTGAAGTATCATTAACAGAATGTCTTTAAATGTAGATAACTTTTACCTACTCTTTTTTTTTTTATAAAATCTATCCAGATTTCTTAATGAAGTCATTTTGCTTGAGGATCAAAGTCATGCTGAATCCCTGGAGAATATGTTTCATTAAGAGAGGCATCTTTAGATTAAGTAAGAGCCATGAGGTGCTAGGTTTTTACTTGAAGCATTTAGTATTCTCAAATGGTCATAGAATGGTCATTTGATACTTCTGGGAGACTGAAATCATTTATTTCTCACAAGTCTAATGCACATTTAATAAATTCTTTTTTTTTCTCTCTTTTATTAGGTCTGATTTTAAAAATATTACAATAAACACACACACATACCCATTTATATATATATATATGAATGCATTTGCATACACAAATTTTTTTCCATAATTGTGGATTTGGAAGATAATATTCAGAACAAACATGTTAAGTATTACAGATGAAGTAATTCATTCTCATATTACCCAACCTTGTTTCTTGATATTTTTTAATAATGTTTGTTTGTTTGTGTTTTACGGTATATTAACCTTTTTATGTCATTTAATGCTTAGAACAATTATTTCTAATTAACATTATTTTTTTTAATTTTAAAAGTATCAATCAAACTATTTTCCTCATCTATAATATTCTCTCCCCTAAATAGTCTGATTCGTACTTTTAGAATTTATCATACCTCATCTCAAGAATTTTAAAAAATGATTGTTATTTTTTTGTCTACACATATTTTTGAATAATATAATATTCACTATTTAACCCATAGCTGGAAGGAAGGTGGGGATTCATACCTTTCCCAGGAGTATTAGTCCAAATATGAACGTAAATGGAATTTTTTAAATGATTAAGATTTTTATTTCATGTAAAATTTTTGATACATGTTTTGCTAAAATTGTAAGAGCTAAAAGACCCCTAAAAACATAGTTTCATGGAATTAAACTTTTATAATAATGTAATTGGAGACACATTGCATCCCGTCAAAAGCATTTGATTCCAAGGGAAATATTCAAACTATAAAAACTTATAATATTCATTTGGAATTCATTGAAATGAGGCGTCATAATATAATATTGATTTTATTTTGCAGACTGCTGTTCTCATCTTTATTTTTTTTTTCATCTTTTATTTTTTGGTTTTTTACTTTTTCATTTCACCATATTTTGGCTAGCTTATCCTCTGGCCTTCATCAGGTAGTTAACTGCGATCTTGGATAGGAACTCTGAGTATTGCAACCGCATCCCCATCAATCATTGCCTTCCGTGGTCTGATAGACAACAACCATGGAAAGTAGTGATTGCTGGGAATGCGGTTGCAAGACTCAGAGTTCCTATTTGAGGTCACGGTTAACCACTTGACAAAGGCCAAAGGACAAGTTGGCCGAAATGTGGTGTAATAAAAAAAAAATTGAAATAAAAGATGAGGACTGCAGTCTGCAAAATAAAATTAATACTATATAAAAACTTATATTCTTAATGCTACTTAACTTGAAACTGGAAGAATATTGTATTTATACATTTTACTAAACAAATATTACAGAAAAAATGCTATCAAAAGGTCATCATAAGAGTTCCAAGTCCTATTCTTATAGAGAGAAATGTCTGTTGATGTGTGGTTAATGCTTGAACCTGAGTAAAATAATGTGTTTATAAGTTGTACGTTTTTTAAAGAAGAGCTTTAAGAGTGTGATCAACTAAATCAGTGAATGTTTTAAATCATTTATGGATGCTGCTGTTTTTCTTACCGCTTCTGCAATTCCAGTTAATGGTGCTGTGGTGTGCCTGTTCCATGCTAGAACAGAAAATGCTAATGGTAATAGAATAAATAGTGTTATGCATTAGATGCTGGATCCATTTGATGGATATAAGCTTTAGGGCTCATGACTACACAAAGCTTATTTGTGGCAAAGATAAAAAAGAATGAAATGCAGCAATTTCCTCATGGAACCAAAAAAACTACGCATAATAAACCAATTCATTAGTAAATATAAGAACAAATTATTAAGAAAAAAAGGTATTTGCATTTCTTTTAATTAATTTAGATGTGTCAATCAGTATTACACAGGAATGTTGTTGTTAATGAAATTAGTTTTGGGGATTCTCTTCTTACCAACCTTGAAATAGGCACCTTTTTCATTGCTTTAGAATTCATCTGTCTTCATTAGCCTCAAAAGCACGTCAGAGACTCAGTTGTTCCATTCTCATTCAAATTTCGACTATTCCCTTGGGAAAGGTATGAATGCTCCTATTCACTGCTGCTATGGGTTAAATAGTGCATATTGTGTTATTCAAAAAACTAAATGTGGACAAAAAATTATAACGTCTATCAAAAATGATTATTCTTGGCCTTAAATGACCTAAAAAGGTTGATATGCTGTAAAACACCAACAAATAAACAAACAAACAAGTCAGAAATCAAGAAAATTGTGCATAATCAGATATCTATCTCATGTTCTTTTATAATATAAGACTCTTTTGTTTGTTTTTCCATTTGTTTGTGTTTTATGGCATATCAACCTTTTTAGGTCATTTAATGCTAAGAACAATCATTTTTGATAGAGGTAATAAGTTTTTTGTCCATACTTAGTTTTTTTGAATAACAAAATATGCACTAGTTAACCCATAGTTGGAGGGAATGTGGGGATTCATACATTTCCCAAGGGCATTAGTTGAAATTTGAATACAAACGGAATGACTGCAAGAAATTAGGAAAGGAGACCACTGCATTTTCTGTCCAAGGCCCCGTAATACTCTCAGTCTTCCTCTGGACAGATCTTAAAATTTTGATTTAAAAAATATATTCTTACTTTTCATTGATTTTTAAATAATGATTTTCTTCGTGTATTTTCTAATTATTCAATATCTTTTTACACAATGTGCCTTATAGCATTCCCTGATTATAACATTCTCAGACATTGGAACCCATCAGTGATTCATTAAATTTGTGTGTATTTCAAGTAGAATATTTAAAATGAGAAATAATGACTTATAGTATACAAAAAACTGAAAATAGATTTTATGAAAATTGAGCCTTTTTTTTTTAAATAGATGTGGCTGAATTGATTATGTTTCTTCTAATAATATCTAATATACTTTTGGTTATTGCATAAAACCTTACCTCACAAATATATCTTTTTTAGAAACAAGTGTGTAACCCATCCAAAACAACTATTTTAAAGATTTAATTCTTTCAAAACTAAAAGAATAACCATATCCAGAGTTGGACTGAGAGTGTTATGGGCCCTCAGACAGAAAATACAATGGGCCCCCTTCCCCCATTTTTTACAGTTAAATGACATATGTGCTGCGGCTGATCTGTGCATATTGGTTTAATTATGTCTGGTAGTCAGCTACGACCTTTTAGACACACATGATGTGCAGACAAAATGGAGTGACCAAAGTCAGAATGGCATGTATTAGAGTGTATAACAAGGATATTCTTTATAATTTTATTGGCAGGCAGGCTGGCCCCTCTGCAGTGCTGGGCCCTCGGACATTGTTCAATTGACTGATGGCTCAGTCTGCACTTGATCATATGTAATTTCAACATAAAATTGTGCAATATGTATTGCATCATTTCATTTAGATAGAATTTAAAGATACATTAAAAGGATACTATGATCATTACCTTCAATGGCTAATGAAAATTCTTATTAGTATCAGTAATTTTTTTAATATAAAATGTTATTGAAACTAGTTTAGTAATCAGCATTATTGAAACTGTATATATACTGGAAAATAGGTCTAAAGAGTCAAAAAGATTACAATGTTATATCATATTTGATAATCTTGTAATAAAAGACAGTTTAATCTAACAAAACAGCATTAACAATGTTGAATGGCTTCTGATATTACTATTTTTTCAGACTCTAGTTTCTAATGAAAAAATATGAGAAAAAAATTACCCATGAAAATAGAAAATCAAATCTATTTATGGATTATTTATTTTGGCTGAATATCTATTTGATTTAAATCAGATAAGTTACACTGCTTTTGATTTAGAAACACTTAGCTACAGAAACATCACACTATCAAAATAAGGAAGCCATTTTTAAAAAATATCTCATGTGCATTTTACTATGAAATTCATATCCTTTATTTGAATCCTTTCTATCTTTTTTCTTGTTTTCCTTTATTTATTCTTTTTCTTTTCTACTCACATCAGCTTTTTTTTCCTTATGAAAAAAAAAAGAAACAAAAAAAAAACATTCTCACATGATTAGAAACTTTTATCTACTGAAATTTTCAAGAGATTTTAATTCTTTTGTTTCTTTGAGAGCAATGGATATTCCTTGGAAAAAAAAATGGTGTGGAGATTTGAATTGATCCATTAAATTCCCAGAACGACAAGTTTTCAGGGAGATTTTCTCTCCCACTTGTTTCATATTATTTCTACCATTATAACCTTAAATTAAATTGAGATTTAATTCCTGATAATCACTTGCCCAAGGTAACAATTTACTGTATTATTTCATAGAATTCTTATCTAATAAACCCCTTAGTAATTTTAAGCAGGCCAATTATTTAAAAGTTTTTTGCCATTTTTATGCTGATTTTTTATTAGATATAATACCATTGCCCATACCACATTGAATATTCATGATTGTCTCCCTTGGCAATCGAAGCTGTATGCTCTTCTTACACTGCAAACTCAAAATTAGCCATAGGCATCATCATGGGCTATAAAAATTTAGAAAACCTGGCAATTTTGTAGAATGGAATAGTTGCCTTTTTTCTTATCATATATCTACATATTTATGTCTTAAAAATAACTTTAATCTTTTGTTATAGGTTTTTCATTCTGATCATATTCATTTTTATAAATTTTTTCTCCATATGAATTTTTATTCATCTTTATACTTTTTTTTCCATGTAAATTTTTCAAACATTTTGTTTTCAGGTGAGGGGAAACTTTAATAATTTTTCTTTCTTTTTCATTGTTTACTTTTTTATATAGAGTTTTCCTTTTTTTCTACTTTCCCATTTTTTTAACTCTTCATTTTTTCTCTTTCAATGTTTTTGTCATTCTCCTTCTTTTTTGTTTTTACTTTTCTTTTAATCATTTTTCTTTCTTTTTCATTGTTTACTTCCCCCACTCTTTTTTTTAATAGAGTTTTCCTTTTTTTTCTACTTTTTTTTAATTCTTCATTTTCTCTCTTTCAATGTCCATTTTTTTGTCATTCTCCTTCTTTTTCTCTTTTTACTTTCCTTTATCATTTCTTTATTCAAGCTTTCTGATTAACTTGACAGCTAAGAATCTCTCCATGTACTTATTGAATGTAGTTCTTAATCTGATTATAGGCTGGCTGTGAATAATTGGATTCTGCCTGTATTAATACCAAAGAAACAAGAAAAACCAAGTTTCTTTAATGAAAAACAATGAAAAAAGTAATTTGTTTTCATTTTTTTTTAAATAAAAAAAATAATAATGAAAGAAGAATAAAACTTAAAAATAATGTGACAAAGAAAAAGCAAACAGCAAATGAGTAAAGAAAAATTGGGATTTTGATTTTTTAGGAAAAAACTATCAAAAGAAAAATCGGGAAAGGCTAAGAGAAAAAGAAGTAGGTTAATAAATAAAGAGAGGGAGAAAAGAAATTAAAGAGAAAAGAAGAAAAAAATATTAAGGTTTCAAATCCAGTGAAGGCCTTGAAAATCAAATCAAAATCAACATATTGGAATATACAAGATGAGAGATGTTGAATTGAAGGGATGAAGAATAATCTTTTTAATCTATAAGTAAAAACATTAATGGGAGAGAGAATTATAGTTTAGGAGTGAAAAAAATATTTTCTAACAAAAGAAATCTGAATCTTGTCAGAAAAGAAAAGCATATAAAAATAACAGGAAAATAAAAAAGAAATTAGCTTTTATAATTTGAATTATATTTATGCACAGGTTGGATATTTGTTTAAATATTATTTATTATTAACAATGTAAAAAGTACCTAAAAGGGTGCATATGGTTAAAATTAGATCACTTTATTATTTACCAGAAAGTTGTTCGTTTAAAAATAAATTATTCCAAAAATAGAATTTAAAAAATTTTCTTAACTTCTTCCATCAGGTTTTGTCATTTTTCAATAATTTTTAATTTAGTCTTTTTTAAAAACCTTGGTCTTGACCCCGGCCCAGGCAGATTGACAGTAAGTTCAACCTATTTACATACTACTTCAATGGATCTATGAAAGTCATGGGGTTATCCACAGCATAAGAGTTGATAAATATATGTCTTGCGGTCATCAAGAGAGAATGGGTATCATTTCAAGACCTTCCTCTCTACAGGTTTACTTGCACACTGGCCCCTTCACTGATGTGAGGGATCATTATATTTTAAAACACTTTAACTGAAGCAAAAACCGGTTTTAAAACCAATGACAAAGATTTGTTATAATTTGTTATGCGTTGAAGACTATGAAGTTGAGGTTTGACTAAGGATATATTTACTTGGTCAAGCACGAACAAAAGTTAGGCACAAGACTATTTTTATGTGCTCATTATATCCCTGGGCTTTTGTAATCAGTGTTGCCTTTAACCTAGATAAGTTACTCTCCCAAGTTAATGAGCCTCATCTGCCCGAAATAACTGAAGTGAAATGAATAATGCGGTGGTTTTGACTGGGATTTGAACTCGTGTACTACAATTCCAGAGACCAAACTTTTTCCACTGCTTTAACCTTGCTGCCTAAAAAGTTTGACTATAGAATTGTAATACAAAATTTTAATATTGTAAGCTCTCTTGTTGATGCTCATGAGACAAACAGAAATCATTTTTATGTAGTCTATCACTCTACCTTAAAAACATTATTAGGAACTTATTTCACATTTGCTTCCTTTGTCCAATTTTTGCTGAGTCTTAATTTCTGTTTTAATTCTTATCACTCCTGTTTAACACTTACAGTTTATCCCTTTGCACTTGTTAAAATAAAGGTTTTTGTGGCTAGGAAATTTATAGCAAAGACCCTTATAGGTTTGAGTACATTTTTTTAAAGGTCTTGCCCAAAATATAAATAAATCTTTTACCTTTGAGAGTTAAAAGACATTTTATGCATTATTACCGTTGCCTTCCCTTGTTTGTTAAGGTTAATGGTTTAGCTATAATTGAATATCTATTCTTATGCTAAGATTTTAACATAGATAATATAATAACTTAAAAGGCATCTACATGACCAGTAAAGGTCAGCTCGATAATGTCAGTCACCAAAGCCCTTGAAACTGTCACAGGACACACCACCACTAATTCCAGACACAAAAAATCTAAACAAAACAACAAAAAAAACTAAAAAACAACAACAAATAGTTACAAAACCAATAAGCTATTCATTAAATATCAAATGATCCTTTTATTTTATTTAATTTTTTCAAATACAGTCCATTCCATTTAATGAGATCACTTGTTGAAATGACCATCAATGCATTACAATCAATCATGGCCATCTATATGACTGAAATGATAAGACATAATGTGGACGAATTAAGCAGAATATTCTGCACTATTTATCATTTTTGGGAATCAACTGCATCATATTATTGGGATATACAGCACTTTTTATAATACTATGGAATTTACTGTTGTATTCTAAAAGTACTAATTGGACTATTTTCCTCATCTATATATATAAAGTAGTAGCGTTCGTGTGTGTGTGTGTGTGTGTGTATTTCCATGTGTACAACTCTTCTACAGGCCAAACCAGTGAACCAATCATAACCAAATTTGGCAGAATTCTTGTCTACAACTGAAGAATGGTGCCTACCATTTTTCAAAATTAAAGGTCATCAAGGTTATTGTCTATCAAGGCCAAAGTATATTATGTATATTTGCTGGTAGAGCCCAAACCAGTGGACCAATAATTACAAAACCTGGTATAAAGATGGTCTATAGCAAAGGAATGGTGCACACCAATTTTCAAGGTCAAGGTAAGAGTTCGTCAAGGTCATAGCCAATCAAGCTCATAACCTATTTATATATGCTCTCCTACAGCCTAAACCACTGGACTAATCATTACCAAATCTGGTATTATGATGGTCCCCCACTTAGTGATGGTGCACACAATTTTTTAAAGTCAAAGGTGAAGCATCCTTTTTTTCTTGCCCGCACAAAGTGTGGGTATATTTGCTAGTCTATAATATTCTCTCTCACAATTTTTGGTCTGAATCACTCTTTGGCCTTCTTTAGGTATCCTAAATTGACTCATATTGTTTTTAGATCCAGCTAAAAATTCATGAGAGAGAGACTATTCTAGATGAAGAAAATAGTCCAATTAGTACTTTTATAATTCATCATACCTCATCTCAAGGATTTTGAAAAATAATCACTGTTATATGTAACATACTATAAAATGCACTGTACTATGAATGATATTGTGGCCCATTTTCATTATTAAATTCACATTATGAGATTAATTGCTTGAATAATTTAAATAATGATAACACTGCCACCGTTGTTCTAACAAATTTAGATTTATAAAAGCAATAATTTTCTTTAGAAAAGAGTCATTGATATAGCTTGAAACTAAGATACCAAATCCTTAATAGATTCTTGACTGCTACAAATTGCAAATGTTCAAGATATTTTTGGATGAAATCTCCCTTGAAATAAATCAAACACAACCAATGATTGAATGTATCATTGAGATTTGAAATCCGGGACGGTCAGTGTTGTTAACCCAGTGAAAAATCCATGATCAATAGTTTCTTCAATCAAAGAGGACTTGAAAACAGACTCAATATACTGAAGCAATTATACAGTGGACTGACAAAGCCAGCCTAGTAAAAGTGAACATCATTCTTTATCTCATTTAGAGATTAACAGCTTGATAATTAGATGACATTAGTTACATAATGAGATTTGCTTAAATTTAAAGGCATTTATCAGCCATGTTACTTTCTGTGACAAAGCAAGACATTTATTCACTTTGGAGAATTTGACAATAAGATATTTTCTCATTCTCTTACAAATTATCCATAAATATCTTTGTGTTTTTTTGTGTGTTTTTTTTGCGGCACATCAACCATTTTAGGTCATTTAATGCTGAGAACAATCATTTTTGGTAAACGTTAGTTTTTGAACACAGTTTTATAAATGACACAAATTACACTATTTGACCCATAGCTGGAGGGAATGTGGGGATTCATACTTTTCCCAACAGTATTAGT
>JAYKTE010240999.1:0-11955 GCA_036873565.1 Xipholeptos notoides | reverse complement strand
ATACGTCACTTTCGATATTTCGTCCCTCCGGACCGGACGGCTCTGGTTGGTTAGTTGGTAATTTTTTAAGTCAGGGTCCAAAAAGGCCGATATTTCGTCCCTCAATGGTTGATCTTCTTCAGACAGACAGACAGACAGCAATCAGAGGAGCTCTCTGGTTGGCTCGTTAGTAATTTTGCTAAGTCGGGGTTCAAAGGGTTAAAGAATTATTTCAATAATATTCATTGTTTGTGCCTGATTTTGTGAAATTTGGAAAACTTAAAACCTTCTCTTCATTTGTTTTACCTAATCGAAGTTACACAACACAACAAGGCCATGTTTTTAATTTTTTTCTCACGGTGGTTGTTGTTCATGTTGGTTGGTTGGTTGGTCTTTGCTTTCTAGCTAGTACTTTTTTGTTACGATTTTTAAATTTTTGCCAAAAACTAGTTGTTTCATTTATTTACCAAAGTTACGCTTGTTTTTAATTTAATATAGTTAATGCCTGCAATATACACAAAACAATAATAATAAAACAATTCTGTCTATCGTCTGTCTCTCTTACACAATGGTCCCGAGCACAAGGAGGGCCTTAAAATGTGCCAACAAACACATTCCAATGAACGACGACTCCCATGTCTCTCGTCCTGAGAATAAATGTAATGAAACTGCAACTGCAAAACTGCATCCATTCTGATTTTGGTCAGTTGCATCAAGTCTCTCTTCATCTACATTTCTGATAATTTTTTTCTCATTGTTTCTCTAAAAACAATAAATGCGTCATTATTTGATGATGATCGGCCGAAAAAGCAAGATATTTTCGCAAATTTTTACAAGTTGACCCGTCAAAATCTAACCCTAAACCTACCTAAGGTAACCTAACGGAACCTTTCGCCGTCAGACAGACAGGTCAACATTTCTTAAAAGTTAAGAATTTTTATTAAAACAACTTTTAATTTTTTTTAAATTATTTTGTCAAATATAAAATGAAATTATGTTGTTTTGAGTTACTAGGGCTAGAATATTCTTGTCACAGACTTTTGACGATTTTGCCATTTTACCATTTCTTTTAATTCTGTAGTTATTAGTAGGGCTGGCTGTGATAATATGACTTAAAAATATTCTTCCTACAGACTTGACTATTTTGCTAATTTACCATTTCTTTTAATTGGTGATAAAATTATAAAATTGAAAAATAGTCAACAAGTAGGGCTGTTACAAGAATATTCTCTAATAAAAGAATATTGTCACAGCCCTAGTTATTATTTTCAAAAGAAACCCAATATGAACCCATTCTAATTTGTCTTCTTTTCTTTCTAAACTTATTATTTCGATTCTCTAAACCCCATTCATTTATTTATGAATTCTTATTTGCATTCCTTTCAGCAAACACAAACTTTGTCAATAAAACCATTAAAATACTTGAAACAAAAAAACAAACCAAGTAAATTAATTCCACCCTTTTTTATCGTCAAAAATAAAGTAGATTTAAATATTTAAAATAAATAAATAAAATTATTTCCTCATTTTTAAAATAGATTTGCCACATTTTTTTTTCTTTTTTTTATTGTTTCTCTTCAAAATTGAAGTTGCGGAGTTGTTGTTGTTGCGCCCTATTTTTCTAAATCAATTTGTGTGTAAATAAATGTGAGTTTGTATGACCTTGTGTTCTGTGTCTGATAAAGAATAGTCTACTCCACCAAACTACTTTGCCAATTTTTGATCTAGAGACTTAGAATTTGATCTATGCCATATGGGATATTCGGACCTGTGGAACAAATTCAATTTGGTTTTGAGTCAGAAAGGTTGTTACTGGCTGGGGGTCAAATTTGAAGAATTGGATCATTTTGTGGCTATTTATCCCATAGCTGGAGGGAATAATGTGGGGGATTCATACCGTTTCCCAAGGGTATTAGTCCGAGTATGAACGTAAACGGAAGGGTATTAGTCCGAGTATGAACGTAAACGGAGAGACTGTGAATCGAACTCAAAGTCCGACTAACTACTGTCTATCCACTTGGCCAAATTCCCTTAAGGTTTTTATTTCTTATTCTTATTCTTATTCTTATTCTTATTCTTGTTGTTCTTCTTCTTATTATTATTATTAGGCCAACTTTATCTTTTAATAATATTCTAATTTTTAAAAGATTTCAACTTGTTACCTTCAACTTAAGAAATAAATACAATCGAGAGAGGGGGAGCGCGTGCCGTGGGGGTGTGTCAGTAGTTTTCCTTTTTAATGATAATTATGAAAAAAAAAAAAAACTGCATCAAGAACCATGTTTTTAAATAATCAACAACTGCTGCTGCTGCCCTGTTTGTCCTGTCTTCCTCGCCCCGACCCGACCCCGTCCAATAAAAAGAAACCGTATCTCAACCATTTCCAGTGGCGTTGGCAGGACAGACTGGCAGAGTAGTTTACTCAGTGGTAGGAAGCGCAAATGTCAAATCTTTTAACTTTGACCCCCTAACAGGTAAATTTCAGGGCCAAAACCGATTATAAAATGTTTCCCCCGTGTCTGAATACCCCTAATGTCAAATCTCAAGTCTGTAGGCCGAAAATTGACGGAGAAGTTTGGTAGGGAAATAATGTACACGGACGCGCGGACGCGAACGCACTTACATCTCTCCCCCCCCCCTTAATATATAACGTGACTTGGTGTATTGTAAATGAGGCTAAATAATGCAAGAAGATAACATCCACCCCGGGTAAGATGTGCAATGAACAACGAACGCCCCCTTTCCAAAAGCCACTCAGACTCGCTACAGTACACACTTATTATTCTCTATCATCCACACGTGTTGTAGTTACTGTTATTTGAATACTAAGTTAGTAGTAAGTAATAAGAAAGAAAGCAGTCAATAATAATTTATTGGGCGACTACGTTGTTGTTGTTATTTTAGATGGTTGGTATTATCTTAAATCATTGATTTCAATATTATCGACATTATTTCTATTTATTTACTTGGATATTTTGACTTCAAGTTTAGGGATTTGGGAATTCATTGAGATGTGAGGCTTCATAATTCAGTAATAATGTCTATGGCAGTGATTACTGGGGATGCGGTTACAAGACTCATAGTTCCTATCCAAGGTCGCGGTTAACCAAACCACCTGACGAAGGCCACAGGAAGAGTTGGCCGAAAAACGCAGTGTAATAACACCTATAAAACGATGAGGACAAACAACACAGACAGAACAGTTCGCTAATAAAGATCGTTACTAGGTTTAGCTCTCTCTGCTGGCTCTGTCTGTCCTTTCCTTCCTTCATTCATTACAAGGTGGGGGGAGGGAGTAGGTGCGCCGTGGCTGGCTGGGCTGATGATGATGATGATTATGATAATTGTATTTTTTACGGATAAGAAGAAAGTGAATGACAGACAACAGTCCTGGAACATGTCGACCCCGGCTGGGCCGGCCTGTCTGTCTGTCTGTTGTTACCTAAGCGAATGAATGATACATGACATGACCAGACGTACGTCGAGTGACGGACAGACAGACAGACAGACAGACGACCTACCTTTCTGGCTTATTTGAATTTTATTTGTTTGTTCTATTTCTGTTTTCTATCCTTCCTTCCTTCCTTCTTTCCTTCACCTTGTGTCCGACATTAGGTCCTGGGGGTGTGAGAGAGACCAGGCAGAGGGGGAGGGGGCGAGAGAGAGAGAGAGAGAAAGCGAGCACTGACTGCAACTGCACTCACTCACTTGCATTCATTATTGCAGAGATTATTTTTCTTTTGCAAGTTAGTTCATTTATGTAAATCCAAAAATATTTTATTCTTGTGCATTATTTCTGCAATAATGTGATGCAATCAACGAATGCAATATTGCAATAATCATGGTCTGGGCTATTGATGACTGACGAAAACTACTTATTCCAACAACTCCCATGTCCATTCTTGTTGTGTTTTATGCACAACAGTGTGGAAACTGGACTGGAGTAGTGTAGTGTAAGTGTGGAGTTTTGGAGTAGTGAGTGAGTGTGCAAACTATTTTAAGGACTCGACTGATGGATGGACTGGATTATGTTTTTACACCTCAGTCAAGTCGGTCAGTGTGCAATATGTGTGTACTGTACCACCAGTGCGTAGAAATTTCTAATTGTAAAAATTTTAAAATCTACCCCAGAAATCGCATTGTGATTTTTCTACAGAAGCATGGTTAGTACGATTTAAGAAAAAAATCAAGATTTTAAGTTTTTAAAACCTTTTATGGTTTATTTTAGTAGTGTATTGAATAAATAACATATACACCAACACCACCATAAAAACAATGAAAAATTGGATTAAAAAAAGGCTTTTGATTTTTTTTTTGGGCGTCTATTTGTTTTGCTGATTAAACTACCAAAAAGAATCCCAATATTTTCTCTAGCTACGGGTTAAATAGTGCATTGTGTTACACAAAAATAAACTAAGTTTTCAAATTTTAAATTCCTTTTTTTTTTTTTAATTAAAAATATGTAACAAAATAACTTTTAATAAAAAGGTATTTCGTTGCATTGGTGTAACAAACGGGTAAAACAAACAACAACATCCTGTTAGTATGTGGGAAACAAGAAACATATATTATACAAGTTGATAAGAAACGTTTACATTACGTAACAGTCCAAACAATAAACAGCAAAACAGTTCATGGTCAACACACAGTTCAATGAGCACCCAGCTCAAGTACATTGAACGAACAACTCAATAACATATAACACCATAGAACATATTCATTGGCCCACGGCCATCCCTGAGGCCACTGCACTCCACTCCGGCTGACTCGCCCCGTCGCGTTCTTAGCCTCTCTCTCACTCCCGCATACCACCTGATCTGCTGTCCACCGGTGACAAGCGGTGCTTGCTCTGTCCCTTCGACGCCTAGTTCCACTTCAAAATAACACCACAATTGGTTTTGGTAAATTTGTTTGACGAAACGTAAATTAAACAAAACCCACAGTCAGAAGATTCAATTTTTCGAGGTGGGGGACAAGTTTTTGCTTATCACCGGTAAACTATCTTACAGCCATTTTGAATGGGACCTTAGGGTAACAAATACCAAAAATGAAACTAAGAAGCAGCTAGCTCACTCTCACAGTCACATCACACACATGTGTGAGGAGGAGAGTGTTTGTGGTAGTACCTCCTATGTAGAAGAAAATGTTTTTATTTCATTTCTTCTCAACAAATTTAGTTGACTTACTATCAATATTTTGGTTTTTCGTCTTTTCTTTAGAAAAAAAGAAAACATTTTTTTATTTTAACCCAGTGGTTTTCAAACTTTTTTTTGCCATCGGACCAAAATGCTAGCGCTCCCCCTTTCAACGAACGCCAAATACACAATAGACCCCCGAAATATTGAGGGTGGTTGTTGGTATGTTAACAAGGGTTTCTTCTCACCCTTTACAAAAAAACGTCTTAAAATCAAGTTTTTTTGGCCTTAAAACGAATCAACCAAATTCTGCCGAAACCAATGTCACATTTTGCTCTAATTGCTCCAACAATTTCAACGCCTCCCATCCGATTGTTTACTGGTCTGTGTGCGCCCCCCTGAATGTTCATAACGCCCCCGGAAGGCGGTACCGCCCACCCACTTTGAAAACCACTGATTTAACCCTTTGAACCCTGACTTAGCAAATTTTAGCAACTAACCTACCAGAGCCGTCAGCAGTTCTATTAGAGGATCGATCATGGAGAGCCGAAATATCAGCTGTCATTTTTTGCCAAGGTCACCAGAGCCGATATATCAGCCCTTCAGGGTCCGAAGGGTTAAGGAAATTTCCAAATTTCGATTAAGAAAAGAGTCCAGTTTGTAGAAGTCAGTTGTCAATAATAATCGGCCTGTTGCAACGAACAATATTTGTGTGTGTGTGTGAGAGAGAGAGAGAGAGAGAATGCGACAAGGGAATTATGACCCCCCCCCACCAAAAAAAAAAGGACTTGATTATCAGGGGGTCCTACTGATTCACTCACAGGAATTAGGGTTCTTAAAAACAAAAATTAACACTTTTTTGTTTGTAGTTCATAAGTTCATTTCTTCACCTCCAGAATAGTAATAATAATAATAATAATAATAATAATAATCCCCTCTTCTTAGCAACCGTTGTTGTTGTGCTGTCTGAATTATTCAACCCAGCAACAGTCACACACACAATCGTTACTAAGGCAGCAGACAGGCAGGGCTAGGGCTCTAAATCTATTTTAGTTGACCTTTGACAACTAAATAATTTCATTTACTAGCCAAATAGAAAAGTTACTAGCCAAACCCATAAAATATGTTATTATTTTTATTACATTTTTTAAACAGCCTTATTAGAAAAAATAAACTACATTGTTCTATTTTCTATTCTATTAAACCTTTTATTTGGTTAATTAATTTGAATGTACTCGGTTAATTGAAAAAAAGGTTGAAAAGACATTTTTCCACTCAGTATTTGGAAGATTGTTGGTGAAAAAAAAAAAATCACCAAACGATAAGTGTTCTATTATTTTTAGTCGCCACTTAAAAATATCACTCGCAAATAATGCGAGTGTTTATTTCACTCGCAGTGTTGTTGTTGACCCCTGGAAAGTCCGTTTCGTAAAACGGGTTATATTATATTATATCATTAGATAATAATCAACCCTTTTTTTTTATACGACTACAACAAACAACACTTAAATCAATGCAATTACAATGCTCTTCTTGCTCTCCCTAACATTAAAGCCTAATATCAGTGTCCGTAAAGACTGTTTTTGTAGGTTAGCTTCTTCTTGACTCGCTTCTTGCCGTCTATGGTTATAGTTTTTGATTTTATTTGACCAAAGAATAAAAAGTGGTCTTACTTGATTTAAAAAAAAAACCCAAAAAACTAGCGAAAAAAGACAATAATGCTTTTTTGCTAATTTAATTCAAATAGCAGAGAAAACATTAACTAAAGACTGAAAGTGAAAGACGAACGTTCTGAAATAATTGTAAACTAGCAGAACCTATGGAAATTCCACAGTAATTGAAATATCAGAAAGTAAATATAACATTCTTAAATTTAAACAAATCCTGAGAAATAGTTCAAAACTGCAAATTAATTGCTATACATTTAAAAAAAAAATTTGATTAAAAAAATTCTTATCTAAAATATGGTAAAATTGATTTTAAAAGATAAAGAGTGACTTGAAAGGGAGGTAAGGTCGTTGCTTTTGATGTGTGACGCACAAAATAACACGTTATCGTACAGATATGAAAAATGGATTTTATTTACAATGAATGCCTTGAATGATGATGAATTTGATATAACGAACAAATTGTTCTATTCCACATGATGGAATAACTTTTAAAATAAGCGTTTTTTGCTATGTGTATATATTTTTAAATTGAACTATATTCCAAGAGTATTATAAATTTATAACCCGTATTTTAATTAGATAACGACAATGAATAAATATGCAAATTTCCAAATTATTTATTGATGTTATTTAATTTAAAATACGGTTTAAACATTCATGTGTGCGTGTTTGTTTGCAAGGGAGGTAACTTTGAAATTTTCCAGATTGTTTTAGTTCTTTTGATTCCGTAGTTATTAGTAGGGGTTCTACAAATAACCACAGAATTAAAAGAAAATGGTTAAAATAGTAAAACAGTCAAGTAACGACCAGTATATTCTTTAATGAAAGAATATTGTCACAGCCCACTGAATTAAAAGAAATGATAAAATCGTAAAACAGTCAAAAGAATACAGACAGCCCTAGCCCTTCACATACTTTTATTTTATTTAATTTAATTTCTTTTTTTTTTTTTGCTGGCAAAAAATTGCTTTCGTGTTAAAATATATTTCTCCAAAAAAATAATTTTAGTTTTGAACAAAAATATTTTTAGTTTTGAATCCTTAAAAAAAATCTTGTCCATCTGAAACTAACAAAAATATTTTATTCAAATAAATGAGGAAATTAACACTTTGGACACTGACTTAGTAAAACCAACTACAAATTAGAGCCGTTTTGTTGGAGGGCCGTGTGTTGTTTTTTGCCCTAGGTGACCAGGGCCGACTTTTTATTTTTAGATTTTTATTTAACTTTTAAGAAAAGAGGCTAAAATCTAATTTTCATAAAATAAACTGCATTTAATGTGGATGATGCATCCATGTTGTGTGTGTGTGTGTGTGTGTGTGTGTGTGTGGCAAGTAGAGAGAGCACAGCAAGTGGTCTCTCTCTCTCTGCTGTTCTGTTCTTCTCCTCCTCCCCCTCCTACCATTTAAATAATCACCCACCACAGTTTTTGACACGTACGTAAATAATAACGTAGATAAAAACTGAGGGAAAACAAAAACAAGAAAGTCAGACAAGCAAGATGCCTAGTTAGAGACGGAGGGAGGGAGGGGTGCTCTCAAGGCCACAAAGGTGTGGGTGGTGGGGTGTGTAACTACTAATGTCTAGGTAGGTAGGTACTGGCTGGCTGGTATGGTGGTGGTGGTGAACCTTTTTTTCCTTTCCACCTTTTCCTCTTCACTCAATAATATTAATATTTGAAATTAACGTACTACAACCATTTTTCGGACTGACTGCTGTCTCTGTCCCCATCCTTTGTCATCATTGCTGTCTTCTCAGCGTTTCGGTCGATGAACCCTTCGGTCGTCTTCAGGTGATCGAACCTTCTTGTCGTAATCGGGAATGACAGAATTTAGGACTTAACCCTTTATTCAAACTACGGGGGTAGCCAAGCCTGCTTTCGTTCTGTTATCCATAACCGGGTAGTGTTGACTGTTGAACTGTTGAATTCTCGGAATCTTGGTGACTACTGACTGCCTTAGGGTGGGATCGAAACCTTCGACAGCAGTCCAAAAAATAGTTGTACAAATTATCAAGACTTATCCCAAGGATTGTGAAATGTGAAGGTAACAATGATAAGGATGAGGACAGCAGTCTGAAAAATAGATGTACAAATTATCAAGCCTCATCCCAAGGATTCCGAAAAATTAACGTTCTTTCTTTCTTTCTTTCTTTCTTTCTTCATCGAATCATATTTTCTTGCTCCAATTATGCATGAAATTAATACCTAACATTTTTTCTTGACTGGTACAACCACATAGGTTCAGTTATTTGGTTTGGTTCAATGGTTCGTCCCATCCGTCCACCCTACCCTTTACACCAACCACTCCAGTGAAGTGGAAGTGCGAGTGGTGGCACTCGGTGGCACTCTATCCATCCAGTGCCACTACTCCCCAGTAAATTAGTCAAGATGTATTTTACAATTTCAGTATTTTTCATTAATTAATGCTTTTTAAGAAAAGCAAGTATTATTATTCGCATTTCAGTATCTAAAAGACATTGACTAAATGTCATCGTCCAGTCAGTCGTCGTCCACTTGTTGTGGGCTGGGGGGCCACACAGACAGAAAGGATATCGATGGAGAGACAGACAGACCACCAAAACCTCAACCAACCATTAATTGTAGAATGTTCTTTTGAGTCTCCCGCGTTTGTTCAACCAACACAAGAGAGACGCTTTCTTTTTATTTATTTATTTATTTTTCCCCCAACCCCAACCCACAGGTCATTTAAACTATTTGGAAAATATCGTTTGTGTTAAAACAAACATTCAAACAAACAAAAAACATTCCTAGTTAGTTTTTTTTTGTATCAAGAGGAGGAGGAAGAAAGGTAGATTATGTAACTTGTTCTTTCTGGTACTTTCATCTTCTTCACTTTGCCCCCCTCCTCCTTCCTCCCTTCATCTCTCTTTCTCTCTCTCACCCTCCCTCCCCTCGCCTGCCTCCCTCCCTTTCTCCCTCTCTCCCCCCGCTCTCCCGCCTTGTTGGTCTATATATGGTCATTCAAGCCAGTGCTTGTTGTTTACAACAATACTTACTACTACTACTAGCCACTCCTCCTCTTCTTCTCTTTTACATTTTACTTGATCATCAACCACTTTTCTCGTTCCCTCATCTTCTCTCTCTACTTCTCTCTCTCAACTAAACACACTCTCTCTCCTCCCCCAAACCTCTTTCTTTCCTACCTGACAGTAAAGTGAAGTGAAGTATAGACTTTACTTGTTTCTACTTTGTTTCCTTTTATTTTTTATTTATTTTTTATTTCAAATAACATTTTTCGCACTTTCTTTTCTTTTTTCTTTTTTCTTTTTTCTATCTTTCTCTCTTCTCTCCATCCTTTCTTTCTTTCCCAAGAAAATAAATTTTTTCCAGTTAAAGGGAAAAATTTGTAAAATTCTTCAATTTGTTGAAATTATGCATCATGATAATGGTGATGATAATGATTATCATCACCATTATCATCATGCTGGCAGACTAGTTAGGGAGTTGTTAAGTTTTTTCTTTTTCAGGTAAAAACTCGAAAATAAGACAGGACCCGGACCCCCCCACCAACTGAGTTCCTCTTGAATGATTCTTTTGTGCTCATTTTTTTCTCTAAGAATTTTTAAAAGTCTAAGAAGGGTGAAGTTGGTCAACAACGCCAACTCTCCCAACACTCACCTGTCAAATGTTGATTTTTAGAGGTATTCGGGTTTGATTTGGGTTAGGGTTGAGATTTCGGTTAGTCAAAATCAAACAATGGAAATAGCGGTCGGTCGGTTGGTCCGTTAACCATTGAAAACCATAGTAAAAGTGAATGATGTCTTAATACCATGAAAACTATTTGTCAGCAACAATTTTAACAGACCCGAATAACCCTAAACACCATTTGAATGAGTGTTGACTTGGTGAACAAAATGTTTTGAATGATGCTCTCTGCCACCAGTCCTAATATTGGCTATAAAGAGATTTCCCCTTTTCGGCATTCCCATTCCGGGCGCCCCGGGGCCACGGGCATTCAATAAAGCCAGCCGTCCTCGCCCTTGAAATCAAGGGTGTGTTGTTGTTGTTGCCTGGCTGAGAGAGAGTCAGTCCAGCCAGAGACCGGACAGAAACAACAGCCTGTGTTGTGGTCTGTCTACCGTTTTATAAACTCAAACTGCGTTCCAGCAGACCAAGACCACTCCGCCGCCCGCCGCGCCATTTCAGTCTAAGACTGGATGGCGCGTGGGTTTTCGTTTTCATCCCTCTGCGTCTATTTCGCGCATCTGCCAACGGCCGGTGGTGATTATTCCTGAAGGCAGAGTGACAATAAGTCTCCCCTGGCACTCAGCATCATCATCTTCGGATTGCACTATTGCAGTATTATTATTATTATTATTATTATTATTATTATTATTATTATTATTATTATTATTCTTTTTATGTGTATTTTAATAAAAAAAAGTTTTATCACTTAATTTTTTTCTGATTTTATTTTTATTGCTTTGTTTACAAGATGACATTGATACGTAATATTTCCCTGAAAATCTTAAGATTTAGCTAACTTAAAAACAAACCAAAAAGCACATAAATAAAGCAAAGAACAATTAATTTGTTATATTTACTAGTTTTGTTTGTTGAATGCTCATTGCTGTTTAGCCGAGTGGAGTTGGCTGAGTGCTCTGCTGTTGGCTAAAGGCTGCTCTACAATTGCTGATGTAAAAATATATGTAGTAAAAAACAAACAAACCTTTCCATCCCACTTGATATTTACAACAAACAAACAACTCTAACTCCTACCCCTCCCTTCCCGTTTTCCGTCAAGAACAGTCTAGAACAAGGTTTCCCAAACTTTTTCAGGCTAGCAGCCCTCTTGGCTTCTGGAAATGAAATGACTGCTCACGGTGAGCAGTCAGTGCTCACCCCTTCCCATAAACACATACGGTATAAGCTTTTTTTTCGGTGTGAAAACAAAAATATTATAAACAAGTATGTATTTAAAAACAATGATACACAAGCTCGACTTGGTCGGCTTGTAAACATTTTATTTGATCTTTACAATAATCCTTAATAATTACATGAATTTTCAAATTGAAAATATTGAACACAAAATTTGATTTTAAAAAATAATTTTTTTTTTTTTGTGTTCACAATTATTCAGGAATCTTTTATTAGCGGACTGTTGTCCTCATCTTGGATTAGGTGTTATTACACTACGTTTCGGCCAACT
>JAYKTE010240888.1:0-11958 GCA_036873565.1 Xipholeptos notoides | reverse complement strand
AAAAAAAACCAAACAAAAAAAACCATTGAAAACCAAAAAAAAAAACATTGAAAATAAAAAACAAACAAACATTGAAAACAAAAAAAACATTGAAAACCAAAAAAAAAACATTGAAAATAAAAAACAAACAAACATTGAAATTAAAACAAAAAAACATTGAAAACGAAAAAAAACCAAACAAAAAAAACCATTGAAAACCAAAAAAAAAAACATTGAAAATAAAAAACAAACAAACATTGAAACCCACCAAAAACATTGAAAACAAAAAAAACATTGAAAACAAAAAAAAAAAACAGTGAAAACCAAAAAAAAAAACATTGAAAAAAAAAAAAAAACAAACATTGAAAACGAAAAACAAATAAACATTGAAACTCACCAAAAACATTGAAAACAAAAAAAAACATTGAAAACCAAAAAAAAAACATTGAAAATAAAAAACAAAAAAACATTGAAACCCACCAAAAACATTGAAAACAAAAAGAAACATTGAAAACAAACAAAAAAAAACAGTGAAAACCCCCTCACCACAAAAAACATTGAAAACCTAAAAAAAAACAAAGCATTGAAAACCAAAAAAATTGAAAAAAAACATTAAAAACAAAAAAAAATCATTGAAAGCAAAAAAACCCATTGAAAGCCAAAAAAAGACATTGAAAAAAAACAAAAATAAAAAAATTGAAAAAAATACATTGAAAACCTAAAACAAAACATTGAAAAAAAACCCCCAAAAACATCATTGAAAAACTAAAAAACATTGAAAAAAAAAATTGAACCTCACCCGAAAAAAACATTGAAACCCCCACTAAAAAAAAACATTGAAAACCATAGAAAAACCATTGAAAACCTAAATAAAACAAAACATTAAAAGCTAAAAAAACATTGAAAGCCCCCCAAAAAACATTGAAAACCACCTTCGAAAAAAACATTGAAAAAACCCCCCAAAAAACCATTGAAAACAAAAAAAACGACAACATTAAAACCCCGCAAAAAAACCACTGACCCCCCCAAAAACATTGAAAACCAAAAAAAAAAAAAAAAATTGTAAACGAAAAAAATAAAGACAAAAAACACTGAAAGCCACAAAAAAACATTAAAAACTAAAAAAAAAAATTTAAAAACCAAAAAAAAAAAACCCAAAAAACATTGAAACCAAAAAAAACAAAAAAACATTGAAAACCAAAAAAACAACAACATTGAAACCCCCCAAAAAAACTTTGAACCCCCACACCAAAATCATTGAAAACCTAAAAAAAAAACATTGAAAAAAATCATTGAAAACCAAAAAAAACATTGAACCTCACATAAAAAAACATTGAAAATGAAAAAAAAAACATTGAAAACCAAAAAAAACATTAAACCTCCCATAAAAAAACATTGAAAATGAAAAAAAAAACATTGAAAACCAAAAAAAAAACATATTGAAAAAAAAAAAAATTGAAGCCCCCCCACCAAAAAAAAAAGAATCACTCAAAGCAAAAAAAAAATTGAATTTTTTTTTCTCCCAATTTGAAAAAAAAAAAAAAAATACTGTATGACAGATTGACAGATACCTGTTTTAGTTGGTATTTTTTAACAAAAAAAAATAAAATAAAATAATAACCAGACAAGGTTATTTGCGTTTTAATTTTTTGAATAAAAAAAATTAAAAGAAAAATTGTTTTCTGTATTTTTTTAATTGTGTTTTTGTTTCTTATTTTCTTTGTGACAATCACAATATAAATATTTACTCTAATAAAAACTTTCACACTAATGGGAGATTTATATTTATTTTTTATGATCAGACATTAAGTTAGAAATGTTCAATAAATTTTCAATAAAACAAAGAAAAACTTTTTGCCTTATTTAGAATGTTTGAACTATTGTACTCATCTTTTAATGCCAAGCTTTTTATTTTGGAGAGAGAGTGAGAGAGAGAAGGTGAGAGAGAGAGAGAGGGAGATACACAGGGAGAGAGAGGGAGATAGAGAGAAAGAGAGAGAGAGAGAGAGAGAGAGAGAGAGAGAGAGAGAGAGAGATAAATTAATATTTCAGACAAAGCCAGTGACTTTTGTTATAAAGACATTTTCTTATATTTTTATTATTTTTTTAGTACCATCAAAACCTTCTGTAAATGAGATAGAGAGAGAGATAGAGATAGAGAGGAGAGAGATCGATAGATAGATAGATAGAGAGAGAGATAAAGAGAGAAAGAGAGAGAGAAAAAGAGAGATAGAGAGAGAGACAGAGCTTATCGTTTTAAGCAACGTCGAAACATAAAAGCTTCCTCTATCAGACCTGTATGTCCCTCTGACCAATCTCTTATATATTTTCTTCCATTATTAAAAAAATAACTGAAATACCTTCACTATACAATTTACATTAATCTTACAACAATGAAATATTTGCACTACTTTGAAAATTATTTAAAAACAAATTCCCAAACAATATTTGAATTTTATAACCCAAAACAAACCTGCAAATACTTATAAACCATTTCTTTGATAGTGCACTTTGAAATGAATGGTGTGCCATCAATAACATTACACATTATTTAGTTACATCTTCAAAAAAGAAAAAAAAACTCTCACCAACATTCTCAACATACAAATTGCCCCTTAAACCTAACACAAGGACAGATGCTCATGCTCAAAATTTGAAGTGACCCTCACACCTAACACAAGGAAATCCCCCCAAACATGCTCAGTATTCGAAGTGACCCTCAAACCTAACACAAGGAAATCCCCCCAAACATGCACAACATGCAAAGTTCCTTACAGTCCAACACGTTCTCATCAAGTGAAACAAGTTTAGGCAATTTATCCCATATCTCAGAGGGAAGTCGATTTGGCCCAGTGGATAGACAGTCGGACTTCGGAATCATAGTACGCGAGTTTGTGTTCATATTCGGACTAACACGTTCCCTCCAGCTATGGGTTAAATAGTGCACGTTGTTATTTAAAAAAAACTAAGTGTGAAAAAAACTAACGTTTACTACCAAAAATGATTGTTCTCGGCATTAAATGACCTAAAAATGGTTGATATGCCATAAAACACAAAAACAAACAAACATATCCTACCAGACAGGCAATTTGAAGACCCTTTACCATTGAAACGAAAACAGAGAATATATTAAATTTCATAAAGAAATTAGGCTTTTCAAATAATCTGATTTAAAATATAACTGATAATAATGAATCTTTATATATAGAAAAAAATAACAGATAAAAATAAACAATTTTAGCATTAAATGAACAATAATTTTAAAAAGAATTTTAAGATCCACGAATGTGATACTGTATTGTTCACGTAGTAGATATCGTTTAAATAAATTAAAGTTAAAAATACAGCATATATTGATATGCTGTTAAATGCAAATCTACTTCTCATTATCGAATTGATTAGAGCCTAAAGAAAACAATAGATTTATTGGTAAACGTTATCTTTTGTCCACGCTTAGATTTTTGATTAACGCAATATCTAATATTTAACCAATAGCTAGAGGGAATGTGGGGATTCATACCTTTCCTAAGGGTATTAGTGCAAATATCAACGCAAACGGAATGACTGGGATTCGAACTCGCTTGTTACGATTCTGAAGTCCGACTGTCTATCCACTGGTCTAAATCGACTTCCCAGTTCGATTCTTCGGTTTGAATGGGCATTCATTCAGCTTCGGCCAATTTCAAATCCAAATGTGACCAGACGAGCAGAAGAAACAAAGAAAGAAAGGAAGAAAGAAAGGAAGGAAGAAAGGAAGAAAAGAAGGAAGCAAGTAAGAAAGGAAGGAAGAAAGAAAGGAAGGAAGAAAGAAAGGAAGGAAGAAAGGAAGGAAGAAAGAAAGATCATCAGAAGGAAGTGTCAAGAGAAACAAACGCATCCCATTTGATCTTCTTTAGATTCGGCTTTTAGAGTTTCGAGGCCAGAATGATCTCAACCCGGCTTAAATGGAAGAAACAGACACATCATCATCACCACCATCTTCACCAGCATCGTCATCATCACCGTCATCATCATCACCATCGCAATCATCATCACCACCATCGCAATCATCATCACCATTGTCATCATCGTCGTCATCATCATCATCACCATCATCAGCTGCAGCAACACTAATAATTATTATTACATAATCATTATATAATAATATTAGTGGTTATATTATTAATGATATAATTACGATTGTCATTATTCAATTTCTGTATATCTACTCATATAATTATTACTAGTGTAATTATCATTAGTATTTATAATATTAATGATATAATTATGATTATCAATATTCAGTTTCTGTAGATCTTTTCATAGAATTATTACTAGTGTAATTATTATTAATGTTTATATTATTAGTGATATAATTATGATTATCACTATTCAATTTCTGTAGATCTACTCATAGAATTGTTGCTAGTGTAAATATTATTAGTGTTTATATTATTCATGTTATAATTATCATTATTATTATTCAATTTCTATAAATCTACTCAACAACAACAACAATAGCAGCAGCAACAACACTAGCAGCAGAGGACACTACCAAAGGCAGCGATCCTTCTCGAATCATGACAATAATAATTTCGATTAAAATGATTGACCGATTTGACGCCAAGTGCTTCGTTTGCTGGAGCTAATCGCGTCCAATCGAATTACGGAAGCAAATCTTGTTTGAACGCTTAAACACTGACATTTCCCGCTATTTCCGTTATCACTCTTCGACGCCATTTTGACACTGTCAACAACACCAAAAGAAAACAACAACTTAGCAAACAAACAAACAAACAAAAAATTAAGACAAAACCAAAGACCAAAACCCCAAAAAACAAAAACAAAGAAAACACAACAACAACAACAACAACTAGCAAAAACAAAAACAAAAAAAAACCCCACACAAACAAACCCCTAAACAACCCCGATTAAAACAATAAAACACAAAACTAATGTTGCATATCTATTGTGCACACTATGGCCCTCATCTTTCCAGGGTAAGTCCACTTAGGACAGTGAGTAGCCAGTCGGATTTCGGAATCGTAATACGAGATTTCGAGTCCCAGTTATTCTATATTTGCGTTCATAATTGGACTAATAGTTTTGGGAAGGTATGAATTACCACATTTCCTCTAGCTATGGATTAAATAGTGCATTTGGATTAATAGACTTAGAAAAGGTATGAATCTCCACACTCCTCCAAAGCTATGCATTGGATATTACATACTACTATGTTATTTAAAAAGCAACTGTGGACAAAAACTGTTTATAAAAAATGATTGTTATCTCCATTATATGACCTAAAAAGGTTTATATGCCGTATAACACAAACAAACAAATAGTGCATATTTTGTTATTAAAAAAGCTACGTGTTAGCAAAAAAGAACGTTTATCAAAAAATGGTTGTTCTCGGCATTAAATGACTTAAAGAGGTTGATAAGCCGTAAAACGAAACCACCATCACTAACAACAACAACAAACAACATCATCTTTCTATATGTTAAATTCACTACGTTATACATGATTACAATGATTCTGAAAAAACCCAAAAAACTAAGGAATTGAAAAGATTAAAAAGAAACTTATATAATGGATAAGCAAGTAAATAATCTTGTCAGACCCGATTCATATAATCAGCACATTTGTGTCATTAACTTCTAAACAACGATCAAGCGTAGGATACCTTTGGATGAGTAGAACGACCTTTATCACTTTTCTGTTATGCATTACTCTTCATATACACTTTTGCCAAATAATCAGTGCCGTAAAAATTAGTCGGTTGGTGGCTCTTGGTATGAACAGGAGCAGTCAAATCCATGTAGAACTTTGAGTTTGAGTTTGTGTTTTACGGCATATCAACAATTTTAGGTCATTTAATGCCTAGAACAATGATTTTTGATAAATGTTATTTTTTTGTCCACACTTAGTTTTTTTTAATAACACAGTATGCACTATCTAACACATAGCGGGAAGGGAAGTGGGGATTCATATTTTTCCCAAGGGTATTAGTCTGAATATGAATGCAAACGGAGGGACTGGGATTCGAACTCGCGTACTACGATTCCGAAGTCGGACTGCCTACCCATTGGCCCAAATTGACTTCCCCATCTAGAACTTTGAGTGTCACAGTCTTGCAATATCAAATTAGACTTTCAATTTTTTTTTTATAAAAGCAAATGATTCATCGGAGTTTTATCTAAAAAAATCAAAGTTTCAAATCTCTAACTTCACAGTTAATTTTTGAACATGCATGGTACATTTTTAAAGAAAACAATGCATAATTTTATTCCTTTATTTTTTATGTTCAAATTGTGATGCATATAAAATATGTTCAAAATTATCATTTTTGTGGACAATTTTTTTTATATAGGAGAGAGGTAGAATTAACAAAACTCGCCTCACCGATAAATAGGTGAATAATTTTCCCTTCCTTCAAAAGGCAGAATATTTTACGAAGGACCCGAAAAAATTTGAAAAAAAAATGGATGAATAGGACATTTTTAATAATTTTTTAAACTTAAAAAGATTATCTGACTTTCAAAATTTTAGAATTTAATGCATTCCATTACTTATATTTCACGTTATACACACTGATTTGAAATTTTTTAATAAAATTAGATTTTATAAGTTTTAAAAAACTTTATAAATTTACTCAATTTAATCGTAATGGTATACATATCGTTAATGAAAATATGCCATAAAAATAAGAAATTTAGTTTAATTTAAGGTAAATTTGGGTTTTGAAGTGATAGGCCGACATCGGAGTTGAAACGTCAGTTGTCATCATTGACCTTTGTGGATAATGTTTTGTGTTTGGCATATTCCGAGTGAATACAGTGCATTAATGGGTTTTAGGCTTAAGTTAATTTAAAGATGGTTGTTAGTCAGTTGTATAATTGTGTTTCAGAGAGTGATTGATTATCCAACATTTTAATCCGTTATATGTCTTTACATGTGTTTAAATTAGGATGCTTTTTTCCGGATTTTTTAAAAACGTTTTTCCTTTTTTTTAAAAACATTTTTTTATGCATTTAAAATTTTATGGAAGGTTGGGTGACTATTGTCAGATGTTATTCTGTTTAATGTTGGGTTCTAGGATAGTTTGTTTGTTTGCTTGTGTTTTACGGCATATCAACCATTTTAAGTCATTTAATGCCGAGAACAATCATTTTTGATAGACGTTATTTCTGTTCACACTTCGTTTTTTGAATAACACAGTTTGTGCTATTTAACCTATAGCTGGAGGGAAAGTGGGGATTCATACCTTTCTCAAGGGTATCTAGGATAGTAAGCCTTTTTATAGCTATTTCATTTTTGTATTATTTTAGTTTTGTTAATTGATATTTGTTTGTATTCGGCTTATGTTTGTATGTTCTTGTCCTATGTGTTTTCTAATGGCAGTGGTTTTGTTTTGGTCTGCTATTAATCGCCTACCTAATGTTGCTCTGGTGTGGCCAATGTACATTCTAGTTTGTGTTTTATGGCATATCAACCTTTTTAGGTCATTTAATGCCGAGTACATTCTAGTAAATGAAGAGTTGATAATCCAATGTTCTAGAAGCCTAAGAAATCCCAAACCAAAGTTTTCAGGGCGATTAATAAATAAAAACCTCGAGATAATTTTGGGATGCTTCAAAAATAATTCTGAATCATTTATCTTCGAGATGATTTAGAAGAGAGAGAAAGAGAAAGAGGAGAGAGAGAAGGAGAGAAGAAGAGAGAGAGAGAGAGAGAGAGAGAGAGAGAGAGAGAGAGAGAGAGAGAGAATGAAAGAAAAAAAAGGTATACAGTCGATTTATTCAAATGAGATTTTTACTTGACAAGGCTGGATATAAAATTGAAAGAAACAATAGCTATTATGATGTAAAGGCGATGTTGACGTCATAAACCACCACTGGAAGGCATTTTCCTATGATAAAATTTCCTCATTTAGTAAAGAGTGATAACAGTAAATGGAAAATGGAAGAAAAAAAAAAGCCCCCAAAAAAACAACTACCTAAAAAAAAGCAAAGGAAAAAGAGTTTATAAAAAACATTCCTATTTTTTTTCTAGCCACAAGAACAAACACTACAGTGTTCATAAAATGTACTGAAATTTTAAATGCTATAAAATGCGGTGTTTGTTGGCGTAGAATTAACACTAATCGTACAAATTTAGAAATGTGCGGTAAAAAAAGGGACTTATTTATTAAATGACATAGAATGTAGGATCATTAACACTTCCGCTGCTAACTACTGAAATCTGAGTTTTTCTTATCTTTCACCAGCTGGCTGAGTACGGAAATCTACGTTTTTCGCATACCGCTGGTACGGGTGTCTTGTAGAGCCATCTATCGTGAAATAACGTAACAGGTTTGGTTTTAGTTGATGCAAAAAACAAATTTAAAAGAAGATGATTTTTTTAATAGGGATACTTCAAAGATAATGTTTACATTATAAAAATATTAAAAAACATTTTTTTTTACTAAAACCACTTGATCTAAGTGTAAATAAACGAAGCCGATTGATAGGCTATAAAACAAAAGAGCCAATTACAAGGGCCGTTCCAAAAGTAATGCCACCTATATTTTAAAGTTATTTTTCAAAGTTGAAGTGCTACGCAGCATACCATTAAAACGGGCGATCTTTTTGCTGCATCAACCTCGTAAATGTTCCACAGAATTGGTGGATGTTGATCGGTTTATTTTTTTGGGTGAAGGAATTCAATGACGCACCTCTGCTTCTGACGCACGTCCGTGATAGGTGTTGCTTTCTGAGAGTCTTGCGCCGCCAATATATGCAACAGAAAGATGAAATCTTTAGGTCATGAATTCATAAGTTCAGTCATCATAATAATGCAATTTGCAATTCCCTCAGATCCATTCCGGCGGAATAAGAATAAGAGGCATTACTTTTGGAACGGCCCTTGTACTTCTCGTTCCTCGACTGCTTCTATTTTACTATCATGGTTCAATATAAAGTATTTTGTCTGTTAAGACCTTAATTTACCAAATGACAAGCGATTCATCAAGTCATCTTTAAATCGAACTACGCGGTACACGACGACAATTACTTGATGGTTCGTTCTCTTAAAGCTTTTTATCTTTTCTTCTTCTTCTTCTCCTTATTTTTGTTCTTCTTTCTCTTCTTTTTCTTCTTCTTCTTCTTGTTCTTGTTATTTTTGTTCTTCTTTCTCTTCTTTCTCTTTTTCTTCTCTATCTTCATTCTCTTCTTGTTGCGCTTCTTAAATCTTCTTGCACTTGTTCTTCTCTCTAAGTCTTCTTGTTCTCATTATTATTCTCTCTGTTCTTCACGTTTCTCCTGTTCACATAATTTTAGCGACAAATTGCAAGTGCATTTACTTGTTTGAATATTTTTCTAATAAGATTCCACCGATTTTACTGCTTATTCATTTATATCTGTCCAGTCCTTTATAGCATAGTCATTCACACACGCACATACACACACACACACACACACACACACATACACATACACACGCAGATAAGCACACTAACATACATTAACGCACCCAATACACACTAAGACACAAATACGATCATACAATCAAACGCACAAACACACAAACGCGCACTAACACACGCACCACAACTACACAACACACTAACACACAAATACGACCACACAACCAGACACATAATTAAACACACAAACACACACTAAAACACACACAAACACACATACTAGCACACACGTGAAAGAACTAACGCACTCACGTACACTCTTACACAAATACACTCTCACACAAACACACACATTCATATACACCTACACAAACAACCAATAACACATGATCACAAACATGCCCACACAGACACACACATAAAACCAAATATGCACACACAAACACAATGGTTATTATTGTATTTCAAATTAACCTGCAAATGTAATAAATTGTCCGTAGCTCAGTGGTAGGGTGTTAGCTGTTGCTGGTTCAATTCCTGGAAGGGTCATGAGTATACATTTCTCACAATGCTTAATGAGGATAAATAAGCTGTTCAGTATTCCCATTGATGTATTTGGTGTATCTCACTTCTCTGATCCCGATGAACAAATAATTGAACAAATGTCTAGAGGTACAAAATTTGAATATCGTTTAGAAAATCAGGAACATTTTATCTTTAAATTAATCTCCATTACCAAACATTCTTCTCTGAAGTTGAGGGTTTCAATCCCACCCAAGGAGAATAATAACTAAGAATAAAGTTCTAAGTGAGCATTCTCTGGAGGGTAGGGGTTCAGTCACACCCAAGGGGCAATAATAATCAAGAATACATTTTAAAGATTCAACACCTCTACCCGATCATGATTAACAGAACGGTTGCAGTCTACCCCCGTGAATCAAATAAAGGTTTGAGTTCGAAGTTTTATATTGAAATAAATGTTTCCGGGTTCGATCACCTAAAGAAGGCCGAGGTAGTTATCAGCCAAAACGTTGTGAATGTAACAATATCGAGAAAGAGGATAATAGCCCGAAATATATATATACGAATTATCAAACCTCATCTCAAGGATTGTGAAGGTAATAATAATACAGATAAGGACAATAGTTAAAAAAATATATGTACAAATTACCAAACCTATTCTGAATGATTGTGAATGTAACAATGATATGGATAAGGCAATAGTCCGAAAAATAGTCGAACAAGTGATTGAGTCTCATTTCAAGGATTCCGAAAAAACAAATTATTTCGTTATGTCTGCGATCCTATTTCTTTGCGATATCAACATTGCCTGAAGCAGAAAATACATTATTTTAAAATGATATATTGACAAAACAATAAACATAAGTCCGTAAAAGCCCCTAAATTTAAAAAAAACGAAATGGGTTTTCATAAATTTAGTTTTTATAACACTCTAAAGTCTGTTTATATATCTATGTTTTGGAATAACCGCTATAATTCTTAGTATTATTCATTGCATAACTATTATCCCTATCAGTGTATTTATATATATTTTGGGACACTCTGTATAATCATTAGTAATGTTAATTGCAATACTATTATCCTTATTATTCTTAATTTGTTTTTTCTAGAACATTTTTATATTTTTTTAATACTCTGTATACTTCTTAGTAATGTTCATTGCATAACTATTATCCCTATCATTATTTTTAATTTGTTTTTATTTCTCCAATGTTTCTTTTCTAATTGACTTTCATTTTGAATCGAAACTTAAATTCCCGTTTGATCGATTTAATTACAAATGATCTGAATCCATTTCCACCTTTGTCTTTCTTTCTTTCTTTCTTTCTTTCTTTCTCTCTCTCTCTCTCTCTCCCACCCTTCTTCTCTGTTTTTGTCGATGTTTATTTTCTTTCTTTCTTTCTTTATCTTTCCTCCTCCCCTTCTTTCATTCTCTGTTCTGGTTCTTTTTCTTTTTGTCCCTATATCTTTCAATCGCTAGCCCCCTGTCTGTCTCTGTCTCTCTGAGAGACACCCATGCGTTGCTATCCATCTCCCTCTGTGTATTTCTCTGTTTCTCGCCCTGTTTCTGTCTGTGTCCCAATATTTGCCTCTCCCCCCCTCTCTCTCTCTATATATATATATGTATCTATATATATATATATCTGTCTCTGTATCTCCTTCTATCCGTATCTTTCTCCGTCCTTGCATACGTCTCTCGCTTCCTATTTCCCCCTCTCTCTGTCCATGTAGCCCTGTCTCTCTCTGTCCCCCTGTCTATCTTGTTTTCTCTGTCTATCTATCTCTCTGATTCTGTTTATCAGTAACACTTGTCAGTCTTGCTCTATCTCTCCACTCCTCTCTCTATCATTGTTTCTCTTTCTCTTTATATTATATATATATATATCAATGAATTAACTCTTAGTAGTTGGACTACGGCTGGGTATGAGTGGTAATGAATAACCAAAGTGCTCGATACTATAACAGCTTTATTTATACAAGTTGGTTAGGTGTTTATCTACCCGGGTTTCACCATCAGGATCTTCAGGAGAATACCTTTTTTGTAGAGGGTCTGGAATTAAATGGCAATGGAT
>JAYKTE010240777.1:0-11960 GCA_036873565.1 Xipholeptos notoides | reverse complement strand
ACTCATTTTTATATATTGTTCTTATTCAACAATTATCCATTTTGATCCTTAATCAGTACTGATTAATCTAATTCTTAAGTTGGGTGTTGAGTTTGTTTGTTTTGTGTTTTATGGCACACAGACAGATGTTAAGTTTCCATCTATTCTATCTAGATAAGTTTTTAAACTACCATGTTTAAAACATATTTTTATCAATATCAATTCAAGATGTTGGATTAATATGAAAAAAAAACAATTCATCTTTATTATAGCTAAGAGAACTTGACAACCAATTAGGAACAAGTTAACTACCCTTGTGCAGAAACAAACCTTTTTCAAGTCTGACTGCTTTCTGAGTAAACTTTGTATGCATTGAACAAAGTAATGATATGCACTTTGCACATAATTGAGATCCAATAAAATTGATATTATGACTAAAAGCAAAATATGGTTAATTTTTATGTTAATACAGATCGTAAAATTTGAATGGGGGAATACATTTTGGGGGATGAAGACATGATTTGAATATATTCCATATTTACCTTTGGGGAAATTAACATTTTCCATCTTTAATAAAGATAAAAAAAAATACTAAAACCTTTCTTTTGATCTCTTTTTTTTCTATGGATTAAATTCCATTCTTCTAGAGTCTAAAATTTTCTCATCAAACTACATTTTTCCGCAAAGAAAAGCAGATAATTCTTTAAAACATCAGTCTTAGATGACATTTTAATATCAAAGTGTTTTTTATAGACCTGAAATATAATGTAACAAAGCACCAAATTTTAGATTCAATGATTACAAAAGCTAGGGATGTCAACTTGGGCTAGTGGATAGGCAGTTGACTTCTGATTCATTGGATGTAAGCTCGAATCCCATTCGTTCCGTTTGCATTCATATTTTGACTAATACTCTTTGAAAAGGTATGAATCCACACATTTTCCTCCATCTGCGGGTTAAATATTATTGTGCTATTTAAAAACCTAAGTGTATGTAAGGCAATCCATCATAAGCTTGATTTGCTTTGTTTATTGGAGGTATGGGGGAACTCAGCAAAGCTATTGGTTACTATGTGTCAAGAAAAACCTCAACCAAACTTTATTAAGCCTTATAAAACTAGATTTTTTTTACGATTAAAGCCCTCTTATAGCCCTACGTAATTATATAATATATGATAAATAAATCCTATTTTCAGACTATTTCCGCACCTTAGCCTGCCTGAAAAATTTTGTTGGGGGGACATTGTGTCACACTTCTTTTGCAGTCACCTGGGGCAGACCGCCCCTCATCGCCCTAGCTATGCCACTTATCTATGATAGTTGTTCAAAATTCACACTTAGAATAGTGAATAGAATTGTCAGAAAAATAGGAAGCTTTTTTTGTTTCTATAATCAAGATTGATTTTTAAATCAAACTTTTTTGCTTAAACATATTTTTTTCAAACAATTTGTTTAAAGTAATTTCTAGTGTTTACTAGTACTTGCTATCCACTATTGATTCTCTGTCAAGATTTTTCTTTTGCTTCAACTTTTTGTCATAAGTTGCTTAAATGATGAAATGGTGTTAGAAAGTTGATGTCCATTTTTTCCTTTTTTTTCTTTTTTGTTCATTTTTTTGTTCTTTTTTTTCTCTGCATAATTTTTCTCTTGGCTAACTGGGTCAAATACAAGTGATTGGATTTAAAACTACATTACCCATCAAACAATACCATAAAAAAACACTCTAAAGATTTTATTTGGATTATCAATTATCCCTAATTTTCTATAAAATTTGAATTATTATTTAACTTTTAAAAGTATTTTTTCGTTTATCTTTTCTGAAATAAATTGATGAATGAATGATGGTACAAATTGTCCAATGAAATACTCTTTTCAGATAATTAAACTCAATCTCATCAATTTTTTAAATCCTTGAGATGAGGTACGAAGAAATCTAAAAGTATTATTCAGACTATTTTCTTCATCTGTATTATTTTATTTCTCACAACTTTTAAAATTCATCATACCTCATCTCAAGGACTTTGTGAGAAAGAAAATTATATGGATAAGGGAAATAATCTGAATAATACATTTAGAATCAATCTCACCATATTTATATATTTAACTGAAAATTCATTTTTTACGGTGTTTGTCCCATTCCCATTATACACAAAATTACACAAACACACACACACATATGTATATATATATATTATTATCATTAATGTTGGGGATATATTTTTAGTAGGGTTAGTCCATCAAGCAAGTGTAGTATTTTGGTCTTTGGCAGCATGATCGATGAAGAATGCAAGTATTTGATTATAAGATGTGAGTAGGTTGCAAACAAGCCTTGTGCCTAATTTTTTATTTTATACAGGATAAATACACTCATCATATTTATTTTAATGGTTTATCTGGCTCATTGATAATTGCAGGATCAATAGAATTGTGAATAGAACCAAATATGAAAAAGCAAATATATCTTAGTTATTACTATAAATGCATTTACATATCTAGCATTACTTGTTTCAGAGTAACTTCTTCTATTTGATCTTACCATCATGCTAATTATTTAAACAATCTAAGATTTAATGCACTATGCAAACTACACACAGACTTGG
The DNA here is from genome assembly GCA_036873565.1 of Xipholeptos notoides. Classification (NCBI taxonomy): domain Eukaryota; kingdom Metazoa; phylum Mollusca; class Cephalopoda; family Idiosepiidae; genus Xipholeptos; species Xipholeptos notoides. The sequence goes on along the minus strand of JAYKTE010240777.1, from coordinate 9,382 downwards.
CAACTAAGAATATAAATCCAGAATGTCTTACTCTAGTACAACGTTTGCCTCTCATTTGTTTTGTTGTAAAAAAAAGCAAATGATATATCCTATAATAGAAAAACAATTTCAACATTTAATAATTCAACAGGTTTTTATGTTATTTTAGAAAAAAATATTTCCCCCCAAAAATATAGTTTAAAAGTAACTAAAGGATTAGTTTAGTTATCCTTTATATAGAAAGTCAAATTTTATAGATCTTCTATAAGTATTATTTGGACTATTTTCCTCATCCATTTTCTTTCTTTTTTTTTTTTGATGAGGAAAATAGTCCAAATAATACTTTTAGAATTCGATCATTCCTCATCTCAAGGACTTTAAAAAATGATATATAGTTCTTGTTAGATGATTTTGCATATCTATTTTTAGACTGTTGCCCTCACAAAGTATAAAGTCTGAAAAAAATAAAAGTAGAAATTATCAAGCCTCCTCTCAAGGATTAAAAAAACAAAATAATTTAAAAACAATTTACGAATAAAGAATTTTATTTTGTTCACAAAATGTTTTAGAGTTGCTAAAATTACTTAAATGATTCTACAAGAATTATTCAGACTATTGTGTTCATCAGTATTTTTTTTCTGTCTCCCTACGTCTCGGACAAATTACAATAGTCTAAATAATACTTTTAGAATTTATCATACCTTATCTCAAGGATTCTGAAAAATGATACTTGAATGATATTTTATTGCATTCAATTGAGCAGTTAAGTGGTTAAATAGCTCAACTATTGGAGACTTCAAAATCAGAGATAAAAAATAAATCTGAAAGTAAAAAAAAAAATAGATAAATTGAACAATCAATTGGCCTTTTGCCAAATGGGCATTTCCCAATTGTAATTTTCTTTGATTTAATGGAAACTGCTTAAACTCATTGATATGCATAGGTTTACTTGTGTAGCATGAAATTTTTATGTATAAAATATCAATCAGAGAAATTACAAAGCAGTCTCAGTAGAACATTTATAGCTTTTAAATTGGGTTGTAACTATTCACTTCTAAAAGTTTGAAATAACTATTTACATAAAACTAACCCTTTTTCCATGGATGTGTAATTGGTCACTGATACTGATGTGAATTGGTGAACAAAAAATTAACTTGAAACAAAATTATAAATAAAAAAATATATATATATCTTTAAAACAATGTAAACATTATTGCTTTGCCAATGTTTTTGGAAACATTTTTTTAATGATTTTGTGAAATTCTATAGGAAATAGAAAAAATAATGAAAATCTGATGCAATTTTCTTGATTCAGAATCAGTGATTCATTATTTATTCAATAATTATGAAGAAGATCAATTCAACATGCATATAAGAGGGGTGTAAAAAAGAGTCTAACCTAGGTATTTCACTTATTTGGGAGGTTCATTTGTTTTTATTCTGAGCACATTTTTGCCAAAGCTTCATCTAAGTTTATATTTATATCTAAACCAAAATTAGATATTTTTATAAGAATTATTTAAATGTATCTTTTCTATTTGAGAAAAAGGTGTATTACTTATATAATATCAGATAAAATGGTACTTTTAAATTTTCAAGTTAAATGAAAAAATATCCCACACTACACTATTGTTATTTTACATATTAATTAATAAAATGGAAAAAAAAAACAATTCTTTATTCATAAGAAATTTAATACAAAGTGAATAATGTGGATAATTATATTAAAATCTTTTTCAATTTTTAACATCAATAAATGATATCTTTAATGACTTGATGATCAAAATCCATCGAATAGTTGTTTATTGTTGATAACTATTACTTGCTAAATAAAGCACCTGATTTTTATGTCTTAGAAGAGTAAGTAAAGTAAAGCAGATAAAAATTCAAATTTATTCTGATAAAAATTTCTTGGGAAAACTATAAACACACAAACAAATACATCATGGATCATCTATTATTATGAGATCTCACACTGATTACTAAGCACTTGCACAGCTAGGAACCAGTGGTCTTTGCTGAAGTCAGAGTGACAACAAAGTCTTGATGTGAGCTCCAGCAGGCTCCAGTCTGCTCTAGTTAGAAACTAAATGATGCCACATCTTGGGTTTTCACCCTTCTGCATCTTGTTCCCACACCCACCAATGCCCGATGGTGATCCTTGAAGACAGAGTGACAATAAGTCTCCTCTGGCAATCCAGCATGTCTGGATACCTTGCAGTCCCTCTTCCTCAGTTGATCATGTATGTTTTCTTTTTGTTCTATAATAATAATAATATGCCCAAACAATAATTACTGACTGTATTTTTTTATTTGCTGAGACTGAATAAAATATATCCAATTTTTTAGAGGATATAAATAATTTTAAATGGATATCAAATATTTGTTAAAAGGAAAAAGTAAAACATTATAGCTCATAGCAATAATTGCTCGAAATCTAAACTCATAAATTAACTCTTGGCATAAGTCATTTCTGATTTAATTCATAATCATGTTAGTATGTATAATCAAAATAGTATTGCTTTCTTTTTTTATAAACACTGATCCTTTAAGTCTTTATAATGGGATCAATATATGAATTTTTAGTTAATATCTTCATTTTCAAGTTCAGACTTCAAAAGAAAAAATATTTTTATGAAATGAATTTGTTCAAAATTGTTGTATGCATGAATAATGCACATATTTATACACACTTTGCATAAAATTTTAAATAACATGCTTCCATTTAACTGTCTTCTTTTCTTTACTTTTCAGGTAAATATGTTTTTAACTTTCTGATGACTTATCTTTTAAATCAACTCAAGGTAAAATCTAATATTCTTTCTTGATGTCTTATTCCTTTCTCAATATCATTTGTGTAATGTGAGATAAGATCCTCTTCCTTCAATGTTTCTATTAGTTCACTATTTTTTTGTGATGAAACATTACAGTGATCTGGTTTAGGGATATGAATTGATTGAAATTTTACTAATTTACTAAATAAATTTCAAGACTTTGTTAGAGAAGATGCTTGTGGATAGTTTGAAATAAAGTTTTACATTGATAGATAGATGTCTAAATCAGTGATCGGGGAACAGGGGTAAATTACCCCAAATCGGTAAATTAGAAATTTTGTGGGTGCAATGAATGTGCTACAGATGTGGGTAAGCTAAGTGATTGAAATTTGGAGAAAAGAATGTATCATGCATCCCATAATCTTTAAAACTATGGAAACTGAGAAATATCATATTCAAACTGCTTCATCAGTATTGAATCAATATTGAAACTATTTTTTTAACCCTCAGTGAAACTGCTAAAAAGAGTGTTTTATTTGTGTTTATAAATGTAATTCCTGCTTTTTTTGTTTTTGTATAATATTACCATGCCAAAAAGATACTTTTATTTCCTATGATATATGAAATTAACAATCAAATATTTTTCCAATATACATTTTTTGTTTATTTATTATCCATGGATTCTATCACTAAATTGGTTTGCCCACCAGAGTACTTCCATGTGTTGGGATAAATTCATTTTACTACAAAAGTCTATTTGGTTTAACACTCCTAAAATTTACCCAACTCCTGATCTAAGTGGACTAAAATCTTGATCTTTATCTGCATCATTTTTATTCAAAGGGGTGGATGTTTTTTGTTAATCTTATTATAACCTACAATTACTAAAATGCATAGATGATCACCTATATTAAGGAAGTCTATTTAAGGTGTTATATATTAATAGAATTAAGCTTAATGATTATAAAGGATTTTGTACATCTATTTCTCAGACTGTTGTTCTCATACTTATCATTGTTACTGTTACAGTCCAAAAAAATAGATGTAAGAATTATCAAGCCTCATCCCAAGGATTCAGAAAAAAACCATTAAGGTTTTCATTTGGTTCCCCAAACTTTAGGTTTGTAAAGACTTGTATCTATGATTGGTAACTACTTTAAAATTTTTATGTTGATTTATGATCCTTCCAAGTTGGCAGTCTTGTACTTATGGCTGGCTACTTCTCAAATATGTTCGATAACTCTAGAAGGGTCACACTCTTCCTTTACACCGTCATGTCACATGTTATTTTCTTTGATAATTATACATGGAATTTAGAATTTACAGCGTTAACAAAATAGATTAAATGAACAAAATATTGAAGAAAATTATAACTATTTATTTCATTTATCTTAAACCATTTTCAATGAATTTCATGAAATTGGAAAAGGTCCATCTCTTTTCCTTAATTTCGGAAATTGTTAATTCATGGTTAACAATTTCTGTTTTCATTATGAAGAAATTTAAGAAAATAAATCAAATAAATTAAGTATAATAATTAATTATAAAACACATGACATGACTGTGTAAAGGCAGAATGTGACCCTTCTGGAGTTATTGAACATATTTGAGAAGCAGCTGGGCATATGTACAAAACTGCCTCCAAGTTTATATTCTTTTATAGACAGTTATTTAACAGCAACCTGAAATCTTAACAAAAGTAAAAACATTCTATACACAGGTGTATATTAAGTAGCTATTTCTTGAACTAAAATTTCTCATTACTGATTCAAAAATCTTCAGGCTAAAATTTTGATATTATTGTATTGTTGACTGTCTTCATTTCTTAAGTAGATTATTTGGATCAATATAATACTTCTCTGTTATCAACAAAAGACGGTTTTTACTCTATTGAAATGTTCTTCTTCATTTTGACCATTATTTGGCTGTGAGTCTAATAGGATTATTGTCTGGTATGGCTAATCAGAATGAACTTTTAAATGATTTTCTAAAGGTAATCTTAAACTGAAATTTTAGTGTGATCAATCTGTAGTGAAGCCTATATGTAAGAGCTGTTTTGAAATATTCCTACATTGAAATGAATCAAACAAAATACACATAAACAATCTCCATTCCATGAATGAAATAATGAGAAATATTGATAGTTTATAATAGTCATTTTAGACATCAGTTCAAGATCTCTTCATTTAGAATGCTAAGAATCTTTGAAAAAATGTGAATCCTTCAGTCTTTGTTTTTTTTTGGTTTTTTTACGGCATATCAACCTTTTAGGTCATTTAATACCAAGAAAAATTAGTTTTTGTCCACACTTTGTTTTTTGAATAACACAATTTGCACTATTTCACCCATAGCTGGAGGGAATGTGAGTATTCATATCTTTCCCTAGGGTATTAGTCCAAATATGAACGCAAACAGAATGACTATGATTCAAACTCACTTACTATGATTCCGTAGTCCAATCCACTGGCCTAAGTGGACTTCCCCCTCTTCAGCCTTTACAATTTTTGATTCCATAGTATTTCGAAATCTAAAAACACATTTCAAAATGAAACTGTTTTCCACATTGAAGAAATATCAAGATCGATATTACATTAAACCAAGGAGCAGAACCCATTACACTGAAGTAAACAAGATATGTACAACTATTTTTTTAACTGCTGTCCTCATCCTTGTCATTGTTTTCATTGCAACATTTCAGCTAATGAACCCTTTGGCCATCTTAGGTAATCGAAACTCGGGAGCCTTCTTGTCCTAATCAGGAGTCACAGAATTTTGGACTTAACCCTTTATTCAAACTGAGGTAGCCTGCTCTCGTTCTTTTAAACATGACTGGGTAGAGTGTTGAATCCTTGGAATCTTGGTGACTATTGGCTTTGGGTGGGATTGAAATCTTTACATTCAGCTGATGCTCACTTCGAACTGTAGATACCCAATGCCTTTATCCGATGTGCATGGGTTAAGATACTAATGACAAGGATGCAGACAGCAATCCGAAAAATTATTGTACAAATTATCAAGCCTCATCCCAAGGATTCTGAAAAACGATAGACAAGATATATTCAAATTAAACAATATATGTTAAAGATATACAAGTATTTAAAAGAGATATATTCCTAAAGTGATTATTTCTTCTTGGAAACTTTTCAAAGAAACTCTATCAGAATAATTTGAGAGACTGAAGAAGCATAGACAATTTTAATCTTATTTTATTTACTTCAAAGCGCTCGACAGAATATCATATTAATTGAATAGATTTAACATAAAAATAATTACTTTTTTTTTTGCTCAAAACTTGGAGTCTTATGTTTGATTTTTTTTAGCATAAAAACATCTCCAAATAAACAATATTTTTAAAAAATTTGTTCAACAAAAGTATTTATTTAGATTTTATTTTTATTTTTTTGGTCCATTAAGACATTATAAAAATATTTTGGTTTACATTTGAAAATCTATTGCTTGCTTAAGGTTAATAATGTGTCTGCATTTTATATTTTTTAATCATTTATTACTATAAGTGTATAGTCAAATAATTAGATCTATATTTCAATATAGGGGACTTATTTAAGAGAGAATAAATAGCAAGATATGTCATTTTGCATTTTGAAAGTCTTTAGCTTACTAATGGTTAATTATTTTTCTGCATTTTATATTTTTGAATTATTTATTACTATAATTGCATAGACTAATATTAGGTTGTCCCCAAAGTTCATAAACACTTGCAAAAAAGGGAAATTTTACTCACCAACTAGTAACAAAAACAACAAAAATATTTCTTAAAATAAAGACCAGTGTTAACAAACTTTTGGGACAATCTAATAATTAGATCTATATTTCAATGTAGTAGAATAAAATTATGTCCCAAAATGATTTAGTAACTTATTTAACAGAGAATAGTTAGCAAGATATGTCATTTTCTATTAATCCAAAACTGTTTGCAAAAGGTTAAGTGATGATTTATCTCATGGAGTATATATTGCCAAGTTAACATGAATAGTGAGATATAATTGGATTATTTCTTTTATTGATATATTTCTGATTTGCGTATGTCAAACACCTCCCTGAACTTGAGATGATGTATACTATGTTGTTCTTCTTGTATTTCTTCGAAATATTCTTAGTGATCTTTATTTTAAAAATGCTTTGATTTTTTTTTGGCTTCTAATTAAAGATGACATAAATTTTTCTGTTCATTTTCATTCATACACTGTGCTGTTTCACTGTCAAATAATTGGATTTCTTCCATGAACTCCTGCTCTCCATCATCTAAATCTTCTTTCATTTCCCTGCTGCCAAATCCAAACTGGTTGTGAATTGATCTGCTTATATTACATGTCGCCTCCCTCCAAGGCATTCAGTTCATACCTGTGCTGTAAGGAAGTAATATCAAGACTGTTTCAAAGCACTTAGAAAGTGGTCAAATAAACATTGCAGTTAGCAAATGGAGAGACAAACCTGTAGGATTAGAGAACAGTTTGGATAACTGTCAAGTTGAATAAGATCTCTATGATCTCTGTATTTAGGTGATAATAATGTAAAAATTAAATATTTAAGTTGGAAGAATTACTAATTACTAAATGTTTGGAAGAATGCTTGGAAAATAGATTGAGACACTTGACCCAGCAACCAAGTTACTTGTTAGAAAACAAGAAGAAATGAAATAGAAATATAAAAAGAAAAATTAGAATTATTTTTAATGAAATATGTCTGAATAATGATATCTGCCTTAATTACTAATTTGTATTACTTTTTCCTTATTTCATACATCTTGTTCATATCTTGTTTTCCAATGGTTACATAAAACAAAGCCCAATTACTACCAAGTTGCACATATTTTTCAAGTATTAGATACATTATTTTTTTACAACAAAAATTGATTCCTACCACAAATATAAAGCAAACCAGGGACTTGATTGATTCTCAGTTTAGTGCATGGTATGTTTTTTATCCATAAAATGCTCACTATCATCTACGGGTAGGTCCACTTAGGACAGTGGGTAGGCAGCCGGACTTTGGAATCATAATACTCGAATTCAAACCCCAGTTGTTTCTTTTATGTTCACATTTGGACTAATATTCTTGGGAAAGATATCACCAAATTACTCTAGCTATGGATTAAATACTATGTTATTTGAAAAATCATGTGTGGGCAAAAGAACATTTATCAAAAAATGATTCTTATAGAAATTCAATGACCTGAAAAAAGTTGATATGCTGTAAAACACAAACAAACTTAATCATCAACTAGAGTTTTCAAATCTCCTACCTAATAATCATACTTGGGTTTTAACTTTTAATATGTTTTTTTTTCCAATGGTTTGTGATTTCTATAGCATGATATTCCTTTGATGGGAAGTATTTCAAAATGTTTCTTTGCCTTTAAAGGTCCATTGTTTCAACTTGAGATTATTTTTGCCTATATTTGACTTGATGTTTCTTAGTATGAAATAGGGTTATCTTTTTGGGCCTATTCACTAGAGCATTCTTTGCTAATGAAAGTTTTCTTTTTTCTCTTAGAGAGTGTATACCCTCTCAACTCACTATTTAAGCTTCTGAGTTGGATTAATCATCCTCAAATGTATCTAAGCAAAATTATTTCTAATTATTTTTATGCAAATAGTAATGAGTGCTGCTATGTCCTAATAGATTTCAGGTTACTTTTTTAAAAAACATAATTTTATTTTTGGTAAGATAGCAGGGAAGTCTATGCAGGAAATGTAAACAACGCGGGAATAATGATGCCCAAGTTCAAATATTTAATAGACTATTGTTAACTTTGACATAAAAACCTCAGGTTAAGAAAGTAATTTCCTCCTTCAACACAGCTATTGCTTAAATAATTAGATTATGATTTTTCTAACCGTTTTTTTTATATATAAAAAAGCTGCTTTTATTTAAAACCTCTAATATCTGTGAATATGGAGAGACAACTTTTAGTTGCTTCAAGCTAGCAGATCCCATTAACTGATCTAGGTGGATGACAAAACTGATTCCATAACCTGTGCAGATGCAGCCCACCAGGAGTGGTGCTTGAAAGAGGGAAAGTGAAAGAAAAATCTTTAACCTGGTGCCTGCCATAGCTGAGCAACTTGTCATTGAGTATAGAAATATGACATTGTGTTTATAGAGTTGTTAGAGGATATGCTAGCCCCGTGTTGTGGGCTGGGTAAATTGGGGGAGAAACATAGCTGAACTGTGAGTTCTGTGCACAGCCTAAGTTTGCAGACTTCTACAATATGGCCAACTCTGTCTCTTCATAGAGACAAAGTGGATAACTCTTGTCTTATTTTCGAAAAGAGATGTAACTATCCTCAACAGTGTCAAATTGCACTTCAGTGATGAACTGGAAAAATAATTGACATTATGTAGGAAAAGAACCCAGGAAGTAATGTTCTCCAAGCTTTGAGAATAACAAGATGATTCATACTAGCAGGACCCTTGGAAAGTCTGCAGTAGTTAAAGTTTTTTAAAACACACATCAGCAAGAACCTTCTGATCACATAGGCGGAATAAATTAGAATGAAGTGGTCCTTCAATAGAAAAATCAGTGGGATATATTTCAGATCAGACTGTGAATTAAAAAAACCCAAAAAAACTTGAACTGCTGTAGATATCATTACAAGAAATAGAAC